>LOJH01017574.1:0-22222 GCA_001685095.1 Ellobius talpinus
GGCCTCAAACTCACAGAAATCCGCCTGCCTCTGCCTCCCGGGTGCTGGAATTAAAGGCATGCGCCACTACCACCTGGTTTAGAATTGTAATTTTTAACTGTTACAATTGTAATAGGAATAACCGGGGATTGACTATTTAGCCATATATACTGTGCTCAACTGATATCATTTTCTTGGTTTAACCACTAATGAAAGTAATGTTGAAGAGGTAAAATGAGTTGCTGAAGGTCCAGATTTGGAGATAGCATAACACAGTGCTTCCAGCTTGGGGGTATCAGACCTATTCCCCAGTTTTGTGCTGAGCCAGCATTCTATTTTGCTTTCCCTCCAGGTCTGTGCACCCAGAGCAGGAGTATGGACTATGAGAAGGTTCTAGTGCAGCATAAAATTATTGTTCAGGAGGATGTCAAGTCTCTGCTTGTCCCTTCCTCGTTAGTGGCCTGGCTCGCTCATTTTGTTTGCGGCCTCCCTCTGTTGCTGGGTCTGCTGATGGTGGTGATTATGTTAGTTAATAGTCCTTTCGAAAGGTGGTAAATAATAGGGAAGATTGGAACTCAGTCCTACCACTTGTTTCGGCCTTGGGGCATGGGGAATAATCTTTGTAAACCATAGTTTCTACAAGTGTAAAATGAAGGTAACCACCTGCCACAGTCTCCCAATCTTATGGTATTTCCTTTTGCCAATGATAGAGTGCTTAGTATGTGTTAGGAAGTAGACATTCTTGTGAAGGCAAGTGGTTAAGAGCTAAATTGGAGCCTGGTGGCAGTGGTACATGCACGCCTTTAATCCCATCACTTGGTAGGCAAAGGCAGGTGGCTCTCACTGAGTTCAAGGCCAGCCTGGTCTACAGCTTTAGAAAAATGAGCTAAGTTGGTACACGATGTGATGTCAGTCCTTTAGTCTATAGAAGGAAGAAGGCTAAGGCAACACAATAAGGAAGGACACTGTTTTAGATAACAGTGTGGTCAGGCAGGGTCTCAGGAGGTAACATCTTGTTATCAGGAGGGAGTCATGTGACTTGAGGAGGGACATTACTGGCAGGAAAGTAGCAGGTATAAAGGCCCTAGGCATGGGAGTGCTCTTAGTAAGTTCAAGGGAGTGCTTGTGTGACCAGAGCCTAGTGAGTGAAAGGGTCCTGGTTGCGAGATGGTCCTCTAGGTCGCCTAGAGATGGAGCCACTAGAGGAAAGGTTAGTAGCAGTTCTGAGTACAACAAAACCTTGCATATGTAATAGAGTATAGGACAGCATAGAACAGGAGGCTAGGAAAGGAGGCTCAGCTTATGTATACTAAACACAATGAGTTTAGGGAACCTGGTTAAGATTCCCTCTGGTCCTAACTGGAAAAAGCCAGAGGAAGCTCGCTGGCGGTTGAAGGGACAATGACTAAGATACTTACAGAGTGTAGAGGGAGGGCTTGACATTGGAGTTACTGGGGTCCTGGGAGTTTAGAAGTCCCAGTTTCCTCCGTTGTGTTTCATTATTTTCCTCCCTCCTAAATCCCACCAAAAATGGTGGGGCAAGCAAGGACTTCTTCCCCTTAAAAGGATCCTATCCAGACTAAACATGGAAGTTCTCCTTTGCTCTGACTTCTACTTCCCTCTTAGGACGCATGCAATAAATGTTCTTTGCTGTCCTCTTCCTCTTCCCCAGCTTCCCTTTCCAGTTCTTGCTGGCTGACTCTTGCTTTGTACTTTATCATAAGCCTGGAGATCTCCCAACCCTATGACTACCTTAAATGTCTTGTCACCCTGCCCTTAGAGTACTGGGGAGGAAAGAGTGAGCTTTCCACTCACCCCTACCACAAGTGCTGGTGGTTAACTCTCCTCCCTCCACCCAAATCTAACTTGTAATGTTTTTAGCCCTGAGAATTCTCACCCCTGCATCCCCCCACAATTTTAGTCTTTGTTCCTTGCCCAGCCTCCTAGGGATATCTCTCTCTTCTGCTTCCCTTTTAGCTAAGCATTGAGGATTTCACAGCATACGGTGGTGTGTTTGGAAATAAGCAGGACAGTGCCTTTTCTAACCTGGAGGTAAGGGTCTGCTCACAGCCCCAGCTAAGAGGACAGGCGATAATACATTCTGTACTCTCTCTCCCAGAGAGAGGACCAGAGGCTTTGAGTGTAGAGGGCCTGGGATCTCAGTGTCAGATGTGAGCCATTTACTTTATAACCCGTTGCAAGATCTCTGTGGGGTGTGGCTTTCCAGGCAAGGCTTTTAGAGGTTATTAGGCCCACTGTTCTCTGGCTTACTTTGCCTTTCACATCTTCCCTAACATCAGAATGCCCTGGATTTGGCCCCCTCCTCACTGGTGCTTCCTGCTGTGGACTGGTATGCAATCAGCACTCTGACCACCTACCTTCAGGAGAAGCTTGGGGCTAGTCCCCTGCATGTGGATCTAGCTACCCTAAAGGAACTGAAGCTCAATGCCAGCCTCCCTGCCCTGCTGCTCATCCGTCTGCCCTACACAGCCAGGTACAGCCTGGGTGGCACAGCCTCCAGCCTTGCACTTCAAGAGATGGGTAAAGTCCTAGGCTGTGAGCTTTGGGGAGAGTTGAGCCAAATATTCCTTCACCATATGTTCACCTTCAGACTGTTCCAGAAAGTTCCTTGTATGCCCAGAAGAGACAGGAAGAACTTCCTGTCAGGCTGTGACTTATAAGTATCCACCACTGAGTTATGCCTATTGGACCTCCAGAAATGACGCAGACATGGCCCTTACTTGTAGAAAAACCTCTTCACCCACTAAGGCCCTCTTTATAGAACTGTGGACAGGCTGTACCTGCAAAATGGGGAAAGGGAAATGGGATTCCCGGCTGGGGCACTGAAGCAAATAGAAGTACAGGGGCTAGCTGCTACTGCTGAGCTGGGCCTCTTCATGGCTGTCAGGGCAGCAGCTGAAGTGCACAGGCTTGGTGAGTGGGGCTAGCAGGGAAGGAGATGCTGGAAGGGCTGAGAGAAAGGTAATGAGCCACACCGAACTGCTCCAGGCAAGCTTGAGTGAAGAGCAACCTGCAGGCCTCTTGCTTTCTTCTTATCCATAGCTCCAGTCTGATGGCGCCCAGAGAGGTCCTCACAGGCAATGGTGAGTGTGGTCCCAGAGGACTTATTTCCTCATCTTGCCTTTGGGCCAGGAAGATAAAATTGGTTTCTCTTCACTACAAGGGTGGCCCCATTTCTCAGAGCAGCTAACAGCTGAGTAGGGACATAGTGGCTGGCTTCTGTAGTCAGCTTCACCTGACAGAGGTGCCTTATGACCCCCTGTGTAAGAACCCTGGAACCTAGTTTCCGCACAGGTCTAATGATTCAATGGATTTAATAGACCAGTAGCATTATGCAAAGCAATTAGGAGGACTTGTCTTTGTTGTAAAGGACAGTATATCTGCATGGAAAGGGAGTTGGGTAGACACGGAGTTGTCTATATCACTATATATTTTGTTTCACTTAAGGTTGGGCTTGGCATTATAGAGTCAATAATTAAGGCCACAGATGTCCCCAGAGAGACTGGCAGAGTGGGTAGGAGGAGAAATACCTTGTTTTAGGGGTCTTCAGTGGAGACTAACAGCACTGATTTTCTCAAGGTCTCGAAGGTCTCTGTAAAGCAGAGAGTGGGGAGTATTTAAGCATTACTACCTGGTGACCTGGCTCTATGTTCTCCTGTCACTCTTCAGATGAGCTCATTGGACAGGTACTGAGCACACTCAAGTCTGAAGATGTCCCTTACACCGCGGCTCTTACTGCAGTCCGCTCTTCTAGAGTATGTACTGTTCCAGCAGGGGCCCTGGGGCATGGGGTTGTGAGGTTATTATTGGTGAGTGTGCCTGGAGATGGAAGGGTATATCGCAGGCAGGGCCTCCCAGGAGTCCTCAACTTGGGGGATTAGTGGACAAAGGATTGCTTCCTCTATCCACAGGGCCTTTTTTCCATCTCGTTTTTGAACCACTTGGGCAGTGTTCATGCACACTTGCTGCAAGTAATCATAAGTTTAGGGAGATGGAATATCAGGGCTAGGGACTTTCAGATGGTGTACAGGGTACCCTGTGGGGAGGGAGACCATTACAGTAGATTAGGCTTTGTTTTTAGGACTGTTGAGAGAAGGCTTGTTAAATGTTTCTGCAGGTGGCCCGTGATGTACCCATGGTGGCTGGGGGTCTAGGTCGCCAGCTGCTTCAGACTCAGGTGGCAGCACCTATGATCCATCCTCCTGTGAGTTACAATGACACTGCTCCAAGGATCCTGTTCTGGGCACAAAACTTCTCTGTGGCGTACAAAGACGAGTGGAAAGACTTGACTTCCCTCACATTTGGTGTGGAGAATCTTAACTTGACTGGCTCCTTCTGGAACGACTCCTTTGCCATGTAAGGGTACTAGGCAGGGAAGAAAGGACTGTTATCATACATGGCCTTCTTGCTACTGTGAGCCCAGTACAGGGCAAGAATGTAGGATCAGGTGTACATGTGTTGAGGGTGAAGAAGGTCTTTGTGTGGTATGTTCACCAAGGAGTTGGTGAAGGTATCACAGGGTGATGCTGCTGGGAGGTTACTGGAGAGGTAGCCTCTCACAAGTTTTGCCTTCCCATGCTTTTTAGGCCTTGGTTGATGGGTTCTGGGTTATTATCATCACACAATCCCTTGGGACCCTGGCCCTTCTTTAAGCTCAACCCCTGGGATTGCATGTGGGCAAAAAGCAGACCAACTGCCAAAAACCAGTTCTAGGCCTCCTACCCCTGAAACTTCAGCAGGAAGCTAAATGCCCTTTAAGAAGGGGCTGAAAGAGGTCCAGGGGACTCAGGACAACCGGATGAAGGAATCATAAGCTGGAGATGTTGGACCTAGGTCCTGACCCTCCAACTGCTCCTGATTCGGTTTTGACTGAGCCTTAGTTTTCCCATCTGCTAAATGGGGGACACTGTATTGGCAGGTGATTGTAAGGATGAACCTAGGGCAGCTTAGGTTGGAACCAATTTGAGGAGGACCTTGCATAAGGTCCTTCTAGGGTCTGACAGCACCTCTCTACCTTGTCCTGCAGGCTTTCACTGACCTATGAACCACTCTTTGGTGCAACAGTGACATTTAAGTAAGTTCTGGTGACTGAAGTATGTTTGGGCTGGTGTGTCCATTCTTTTCTGTTCATTTGACATCTCTGCTATTCTTACCTCCAGATTCATTCTGGCTAGTCGCTTTTACCCAGTGTCTGCCCGATACTGGTTTACCATGGAACGACTTGAAATCCACAGCAATGGTTCTGTTGCCCATTTCAATGTTTCCCAAGTCACAGGACCCAGCATCTATTCTTTCCACTGTGAGTATGTCAGCAGTTTGAGCGAGAAAGGCAATCTCCTTGTGACCAACGTGCCCTCACTCTGGCAGATGACTCTTCACGACTTCCAGGTATTGGAAGGGGGATGGGCTCCAAGCTGATGGCAGTAGGGGAGGGAAGAAAGAGCTCAGAAAATCTCAGTATGGCTTGAGGATATAGCTGAGAGCTCCATCCTTGTGCTATCTCTGAAGGTGTAGACTGTTCACTGATTCTAGAACCCCAGCTCTTGCTGTCTGTAGGAACTTGTAATCCCTTCTGATCCATGTCTATGTGTCTCCTAGATCCAGGCCTTCAATGTGACAGGTGAGCAGTTCTCCTATGCTAGCGACTGTGCTGGCTTCTTCTCCCCAGGCATCTGGATGGGGCTGCTCACCACCCTCTTCATGCTTTTCATCTTCACCTATGGCCTGCACATGATACTCAGCCTCAAGACCATGGATCGCTTTGATGACCACAAGGGCCCCACCATCACTTTGACACAGATTGTGTGACCTGTGTCAGAAAGGAATTGAGGGAGTGTTGGTGTCTAGGTTGTCATCTTGGCACAGTGGATGGAAGGGTTTTTCCTCTTCCTGTTATAGCATAAACCCTACACTACCCTCAGCCTGGTTTGCTTCCTCTTCAACCTGCTTAGGGACTTCCCTGGGGCTATCCCCCATCTCTTCCAACGAAGTGTATACATATTCTTCATAGATATTAGGCAAAACTTCCAGGCTCCACCATCATGAGGGGAAGGGACATTAATTCTAGGGTTCCTTTTCCTCCTTTCCCCCTTATTTATTCTTGCCCCTTGGCTACTATCCCTTGCTGTTTATAGTGCTTTTTGTGTAGTTAATGCTCACTCCCAAACCTTTATGAAGCTTCCAGCAACAGCAATGAACTTGAGGTTTCTTGAGTTTGAGAGGTCTGAAGACTACTTAACTGTCTGTCGAGCTTGGGTGTTGTTTTTTGGGTGATGTGTTAAGAATGAGCGGTACACTGGGGTTTATTTCTATGGCCAGAGAAGGAAGAGACCTCTATGAGGACTGGTGAGCAGAGTGTGCTCACTGGGTTTCTGACGTGTTCCCACTAGGATTGCCTGTCAAGAGGCGGGGATGGGGCTGCTCTGTTGTTTCCTTCCTAATAAAATAAAGACGTGTTGCCATGTGTTGGGCTTTGGCTTCGTGTCACTCATTTCTGACAGTAGATTTGTTCTTGACCGAGGGGAAGAAGTTCCCAGGTGTGTGGTCCTGTCAGGTGGGAGGTGAGACTGGAAAGGTGGGAGAATCTTCAGCAAGCTGAGGCCTGTTATTTCTCCTGGCTTTGGGAGGAGTCCTGACGGCAGCTCTCTAAATGAGATACTGACAGCCGCAAAGACACACCCCAGGGCCTTACTGCTTCTCCCAGGGGAGTGGGACGGGAGCGCGCTGGGCGGGACGAGGCGGGGCGCGCGCAGCTCCCGCGCATGGATCCTTTGCGGGCGCAGTACCAGCAGCGGTTTTTCCCCGCCCCGCCCCGTATTTCTCTGGGCTCGTAAAGATCGTAGTTGTACCCGGAGTCGTGCTGCTGCTGGGTCTCAGGCGCCGGAAGCCCTTCCAGAAAACAGGCTGGGGGGGGGGACGACAGTGATTTCGGTAGGGCGTGGCAGGGCCCAAAGAGGGAGAGGGACTCTTTGACGCGGCGGAGGGATAGGGAGACGACTGATAGCCGCCATCTTTGGTTCAGTGCGGCAGCAACGGCAGCGGCTGCTGTGGTGAAGGAGGAGGAGGAGCCGAGCGAGTGCTGGTACCAAGGCCTGACCATGGACGAAGAATACGATGTGATTGTGCTGGGGACTGGTCTTACCGTAAGTGCCAACTCCAGCGCTCATAGCCATGCATCCTGCCTTTCCCATCCCCCGTGGTGATGCAGAGCTCTGGCCACCCGACTCATTCTCCCATCTTTGCGGTCCTGTCTCCTGTTCTGGCAGAGTCAGCCCCGCGCCCACCCCTCTACCTCACCCTATGATGTCGGCTCTACTGCACTGTCATGTTCTCAAGTCCCCGTAGAGGGCCCCCTTTCAGCTTGTACCCCCGCACCCTAGGCCTTAAACCCGGACCCCTCATTTTCCTTATGTCACTGAGATGGAAAACTCCCCCCCTCCCCCTCCTGGACCGGTTGCACCCAGCTCCCACCCATCGCCCGCACTCATCACTTGCTTAGCATCCTTGATTAGCATCCCTCACCATTTTGTGATCACACTAGGGCATGGAGTATGAAGGTTTGGGTATGGGGGCTTTCCAAGGGTGGACTCTCATCCGATCTTTCTGCCACTTGGGAGGGGATGGGGAAACCCAAGGAATGTTCTAGAAGCAACAGCAGTGGGGGATAGTTAGCACATTCCCTCTACCCCAACCCGGTTTTCCATGGAGATCTCAGGCTGAATATATCCTCGGCCTTTGTCCTTGGGCTAGTGACAGTGACTGTGAGGGTTTGCTGGTTTGCATCTTGAATCTGGACCGGTAGAGAGGGCCAGAAGGGTCAGGGGCTACTCTCCTTTGACAGAGGAACAGCTCAGGTTGGGGTCTGGGATTTCAAGGTCTGGCCTTCCCTTTCATAGACCCTTTGAACTGGTTCTTCTCCAGATTCGTTGTCTTATCTTTTTGTGGGCTCAGAGCAGGTGGATACTTTCTTGGCTTGTTGGTGCTAGAAGACTGTCCTTGGGTCTGGTAGAAGCTCTGTGTCCCTAAGTCTACTTTAATGCTCTAGTAGTTCACCGTTTTGCCCAGCAGGGTTATAAAGGAGACATCACACGAAACCATCTTCCCTCTCCCCAGTGTTAGGCGTTACAAGAGCCAGGGCTTTACATTGTGAGATTTGTGGCGGGTTTGTGTCAGGCACAAATCAGGGATGCAGGTCAGAAGGCAAATGGGCATGTAGCTGTAAATGCCACCCCCTTCCCTAGGAATGCATCCTGTCTGGCATCATGTCTGTGAATGGAAAGAAGGTGCTGCACATGGACCGGAACCCCTACTATGGGGGTGAGAGCTCTTCCATCACACCCCTGGAGGAGGTAAGGCTTCTTGGACCTAGGCTTAGACCCAGACCCCTTGTTAGTTTCTCACATAGGTGCATGGGGCGAAGTAATTTCCCGGTGCTGGGCAGGAGAGTGGGAGAGGGATGGGTGGGCCTTGACAGTTTTTTCTTCCTATCCTACTTTCAGCTGTATAAGCGCTTTCAGTTGCTGGAAGGGCCCCCTGAGTCAATGGGCCGTGGCAGAGACTGGAATGTTGACTTGATCCCAAAATTCCTCATGGCCAATGGTGAGGGAGGTTAAGAAGATGATGTATGTGGTTGATTTGGGGGGGTAGTGGTGATTGGGAAGACCAGAGGGGAGGGTTAAGCTCCAGAATAAGATCAATCAGACAACTGAGAGCTTTTGAAGGAAGCCCCACTGATGTCCCTTCTTCTCTCTGGACACAGGGCAGCTAGTAAAGATGCTACTGTATACAGAAGTGACTCGTTATCTGGACTTCAAGGTGGTAGAGGGAAGCTTTGTATACAAGGGAGGCAAGATCTACAAAGTACCATCCACTGAGACTGAGGCCTTGGCTTCTAGTGAGTATGAGTCTCCTTAACCAGAGAATAAGGGGACAGGAGGAGGCAGACTATTCTCAAGATCGGCAAAAGGCTCCCATTTGCCTAAGCCTAATCTTAGCTCCACATAGTACCAGAGGCCCCTTGCTTTATAGTGCCTTTTTTGGACAGTACTGTCTCTCCTCACAAATTGCCAGAAAGGAAGCTCATAGAGGAGGATTTCTTTTTGGCAGAGGGCCTACCTGATCCCCATAACATCCCCAAGTGGAGCTGGGAGGGCCTCTTCCTACAAACAGAAAAACTGAGGCTGAGAAGGTTGGGGCAGGGTTACATGACTGAGCTCTGGTGGGAGCCAGGATACCAACTTTCCTGGCCTATTCTGGTGGAAAGAGGAGTTTTATGTCCCAGTAATACAAAGGGTCTTCTCAATACCCTTCCTTCAGATCTGATGGGCATGTTTGAAAAACGACGCTTCCGAAAATTCTTGGTGTTTGTGGCAAACTTTGATGAGAATGACCCCAAAACCTTTGAGGGTGTCGACCCCCAGACTACCAGCATGCGTGATGTCTACCGGAAGTTTGATCTGGGCCAAGATGTGATTGATTTCACTGGCCACGCCTTGGCACTCTACCGCACTGATGAGTGAGGGGAAAGCTGGCTGGTGGCAGGAGCCCCTTTGTCTGGCTTGCACCTTACCTTCCCCATACCTGCCTATTGTATCCATTGTCCACCCTGCATATCCCTTTTACAAGCTCACCTGTTACATTTCCATCCCTCTCTTCCATTTGACCCATACCTTTGCCAGGTCACAAAGGGTGGTGGGAAGGCTGGGTGTTGTCTTTGAAGGTGAGCAGGGGTGCTGCTGTCAAAGCATCTTCTCTTGTTCCCCAGCTACCTAGATCAGCCCTGTCTTGAGACTATTAACCGCATCAAGTTGTACAGTGAGTCCTTGGCCCGGTATGGCAAGAGCCCATATTTATACCCACTCTATGGCTTGGGTGAGCTGCCCCAGGGCTTTGCAAGGTGAGGACCTGTTTTTTTTTTCTCCCAGCAGGCATTAATGGGTAATACTAAGGCCAGTAAGCCAGGTGGTAGTGCAAGCCTCCCACCATTTGGGAGGCAGAGGCAGGCGAATCTCTGTGAGTTCTAGGATAGCCAGGGCTGCTACACAGAGAAACCCAGTCTTGAAACACCAAAATAAAATGAAATAAATAAGAGACTAAGGCCAAGAATGGAAATTATCTCCTTGAGCATTTTTGTGACATATCCTACCTTCCCATCTAATCTTCATGTACATTGTTCCATCCCTGGGTAATGAGGGCACAGCCCTAGTACATTAAAGTGCAGAGTAAAGTCTGGAGAGTTGGCTCAGCAGATAAGAGCACTTGGTTTGGTTTGGTTTTGGTTTTTTGAGACAGGGTTTCTCTGCAGCTTTAGAGCTTGTCCTGGAACTCACTCTGTAGAACAGGCTGACCTCACTCACAGAGGTCTGCCTGTCTCTCCTCGCAAGTGCTGGGATTAAAGGCGTGTGCCACCACCGCTCCGCAAAAGCACTTATTTTTACAGGTTCAATTCCGACACTCACATGGTAGCTCCCAACTGTCCATAACTCCAGTTTTAGGGAATCCAACACCCTCATCTGACTTTGACAGGCACTAAGAATTCATGTGGTATACAGACATGATGAGCAAATAAAATACACATAAATAGTGACTATAAAAAATTATTTAAAATTAAATGAAATACATAGTAAAGGAGACAATCACCATTAGCATAGTTTCCCCAGCTCCTGGTAGCACAAGTACTAATTCTAGGATCCCAGAACCTTGAGGCTCGGCTTTCTTGCAAGCTGGCTCTTTTCCAGAGAGTCCTTTATTCTGAATTCCTGGGCTCTTTCTTTGTGGAGCTACTCCTTTATGCTGTGCTCACTGGCCCTTTGCAAAATAGAATATTCTGGATGGAAGCTCCAGAGAGGAAGGAGCATGCCAAGATGGGCCCCAAGTTCATAGGAAGGACACCTGGAATAGTTGGAGTTAACTATTGCCAACCTGGGCAGTTTTCTCTATCTCACTGGTAGGGTGGGAATAGTACAGTAGATTTGGTTCCCATTCTTCTGAGAAGACTTCCCCATCATTTTCCTTACTACAGACTGAGTGCCATCTATGGGGGAACATATATGCTGAACAAACCTGTGGATGACATCATCATGGAGAATGGCAAGGTGGTGGGTGTGAAATCTGAGGGAGAGGTAATTATGCCTTGTGCATTTGTTACTGTGGCTCAGTTAAGGTTTAGTCTTTCTTAGGGCTATGTTCATAGGGAGCCTTATTGCTGTTAAGTTTGCTGTTGCTTAACCCTGAGAGCCTAATAGCTAGGAACTGGGTGATCAGTAAAGTCTACATAGCTATTCCTGTTGTCAGAAAGTATCCTTCAAATTGCTAGGTAAGGTGGTACGTGCCTGTAATTCCAGTACTAGGGAGGCAGAGGCAGATGGATTTAAATCAAGATGTAATCTTCAGAAGTCACATGCTGTGTCTGTTGTCCTGAAAGCATTCTTTTGGAAAGGGCATCATGTATCCCAGGCTGGCTTCAAATAGTCTATATAGCTGAGGATGAACTCTTAATCCTTGCACTTCCACCTTCTTCATGCTGGGATTACAGGTGTGTGCCAACATACCTGGTTTATGCAGTGCTAGAAATCTAGCCTAAGGCTTTATGCATGATAGGCAAGCGTTCTACCAACTGAGACATATGCCTCCACCCAGAAAAGTGTCCTTCATCCTGGTATGGTGGTGCATGAACACTGAGGTGGCTAAGGGAGGAAGATCCTGAGTTTGAGACCAGTTTGGGCCAAAACAAAAACCCCATCAATAGAATAAAAAGTGTTTGTGATCATTGTGTTTCAGCAGTAGGGTTACCACCTAGCCCTGTATGTGAGGCTCACCTCTCTGAGCTTCGAGAAAGGGGCTATGGGGGCTGGAGAGATGGCTCAGAGGTTAAGAGCACTGGCTGCTCTTCCAGAGGTCCTGAGTTCAATTCCCAGCAACCACATGGTGGCTCACAAACATCTGTACTGAGATCTGGTGTCCTCCTCTGGCGTGCGGGCACACGTGGAGGCAGAATGTTGTATACATAATAAATAAATCTTTAAAAAAAAGGAAAGAAAGGGGCTACGTGTATAGGAGAGGTGGTGATGACAACTCAGCTGCCTGGCTTGACTTTTGACTTGGCTTTACTACTACACAGGGCAAGGGGTAATCTGACAGGTGTAAAGTCTTCTGGTGCCTTTACAGGTGGCCCGCTGCAAGCAGCTGATCTGTGACCCTAGCTACATCCCAGACCGTGTACGGAAGGCTGGCCAGGTTATTCGCATCATCTGTATCCTCAGCCACCCCATCAAGAACACCAATGATGCCAATTCCTGTCAAATTATCATCCCTCAGAACCAGGTCAACAGGAAGTCAGGTAGGCCAAGCCATGAGGGACTACCTTCTGTTGCTATGCCTCTATTCTCACAGGAAGTCTTGGGGCTTCTTGTGACATTTTGTTATGGAATATACCTGGGATTGGATGGCCTTCCCTTTATGATGAGAGCGACAGTTTAAATGCTGTCTGCATGTTGGGCTGGGGAGGGGCAGGTGGGCCAGATTCTTGTCCATTTCCTAAGAACTACCTTTTTGTGTGGTCATTTCCCCTGGCATATGTTAACTGAGTGCTTCCTGTGGTCAGACATCTATGTGTGCATGATCTCCTATGCGCACAACGTGGCAGCACAGGGCAAATACATCGCCATTGCCAGCACCACCGTGGAGACTGCAGAACCGGAAAAGGAGGTTGAGCCTGCATTGGAGCTGTTGGAACCCATTGACCAGAAGTGAGGAGCTGAGCCAAACTGGGCAGGCTGGGTTGAAGACCAGGAATGGACAAGGCCTATTGTGAAACTTTAATCTACCTCTGTCTTCTATTTGCCCTGCAGGTTTGTGGCTATAAGTGATTTGTATGAACCCATTGATGATGGTTCCGAGAGTCAGGTAAGAAACCTGTTTCAGTCATCTCTTTCTCTTGATGCCCACCCAAGATCCTCTGTCTGACTTCTCTGAGCCCCGGGTCTTTGCTTATTTACAGGTGTTTTGTTCCTGCTCCTATGATGCCACCACACACTTTGAGACCACCTGCAATGACATCAAAGATATCTACAAACGCATGGCTGGGTCTGCCTTTGATTTTGAGAACATGAAGCGCAAACAAAATGATGTCTTTGGAGAGGCTGATCAGTGATTGCTGACTCCCCTCCTCCAGCCCCTACTACCCTCTCCCCAACCTTTATGTCCTTCTCTGGGGCAGGGAAGATGGTATGGCTGGGCACATCCCTGTTTCCAGCATCTTCTGCTTATCCTACCACATTCCGATCACCCACCTCATTGATTTGATTCACCGACCAAATACTTAACCTTAGCGATAGTTTGGGAGGGTTGGATAGTATCCTCTTTCTTGGCCTACCCTTGTTCTAGGAAAAGAGGATTCCTGTGTCTATGTATGTGTGTGTGTACATGTATACCCTAATTCTGCTGTTTGGGAAGGAGTAGAGGAAAAACTGACTCTGCCCCCACTGTTCTTACTCCCAATGTAGTGGCCTTTGTCTTCTCCCCCAACTCTTATGTGTTGGCGAGAAGGGACCCCTCCCAGCACAAAATTGCATTCCTTCTCCCCCTTATAATTTATTCTAATTTATTAACTATAGCCTACCTGTCTGTCCCTCAGCCTTTCTGTGCAGCCTGGGGCTGTAGAGTGAGCTGCCCTGGCCTCTCCCAGCCCTGACAAAGTCTGGGTTGAGTGAAGGTTTAGGTGTGGCCTCCTCTGGGGGTTGATCTATTTTTAATTTCTTGTCTTTGTGTTGTGTTCTCTGATAAAAAGCAAATGTGAGCAAAGCAGAAGGTGGGAAAGTGGATCCAAACCCCAGTATGCCCTGCCCCATGTCTTTTCCTTTAGTGGTGGGAAACCCTTATCTTGCAAAGTGAATGTGTCCCCTTCCTCAATCTCTAGTGTATTTCACAGAAAACAAAAACCTCCCAATAAAACTGTTGAAACCTGAATCTGGATCTTTAGGTTCTTTGCTCAAAGTGTGTTGGGTGGTTTTGCAGGAATGCAGCAGTTTAGCTTCTGGAATTGGAACTGTATCCTCAAGGGTGAAGTAGGTCGATCAGTTGTCATCTTTGCACTTGTGGCTTCTTTTTTTATCTTTTTGATATTTTGAGACAGAGTTTCTCTGTGTAACAGCTCTGGCTGTCTTGGAACTCACTATGTAAACCAGGTTGGCCTTGAACTCTGCCTACCTCTGCCTTCTGAGTGCTGGGATTAAAGGTGTGTGCCACCACTGCCCAGCTGCAGTAGTGGTTTCTAAGTCATAGAGAAGGCATCTAGGTGTGGAGACTTTGGGTTCAAGGCTATTCTAGGCTCTCTGAGGCAGGGAAGCACTCAGTGGATAAAGGCACTTTCCAGGCAACCTCTTTGGAGCCCAGCTCCATAATATGACCTCTGCACATGTTCCATGACTTATGCACACACACACACACACACACACACACAAATTTAACATTTTATGTGTATGGGTGTTTTCCTTAGACAAATATGCACCACTTGCATGTCTGCTGTCTGCAAAGGCTGATAGAGGGAGTTGAATCTCCAAGAACTGGACTTACAATCTGTTGTGAGCTGCTACGTGGTTGCTGGGAATTGAACCTGGGTCCTCTGGAAGTACCTCTCCTCTAGTACCCATCACTGCTTGAGCCATCTCTTCAGTCTCACACTCAAATTTTCAAGAGGGGATTAGGAGCCAGCTTCAGTCCTAGGGAAGCAAAGGGACCTGTACTTAGCCTTGGATGATAACAAAAAAATCCAAGCCACCAAGAGGTAGTGGTTCACGCCTTTAATGCCAGCATTTCGGAGGCAAGGGCAGGCAGAGCTCTGTGAATTTGAGGCCAGTCTGGTCTATAGAGTAAGTTCCAGGACAGTTAAGGTTACACAGAGAAATTTTGTCCCAGGAAAAAAAATCGAAGCCGCCAAATAAGTGTCAGTCTGTGACAAAGTAGGGGAAATAGCCTCAGAGTTATGAGGACACCTGACCATGAGACATAGCTCAAAGAGCTGAGAAGCAACTCAGAGGAGCGTTGCGCTCAGTCTTGGGGCCAACAGGAGACTGTAAGGGGACTGTAGGTCTAACTTAAGCCAGCAGTTAACTTTGAGGGCGTGTAAGAAACTAGGGGACACAGCTCTGTCACAAAAGAGCGAGAACTTGCAGTTTATCAAAACACGGTGAGGGAAGGAGCCCAGCCTCCTGTGGGGCGGGGCGAGGTGTGATGACGTGCCAGAGTCACGGGGGCGGGGGGGCGTAAGGCAGGGCCGGCGTCCGTACGGTCCCTGGTGGGTGACGTCATAGTCAGCTGACTAAACCGCCGTCACCAGACTCCTTCAAGCAGAAGTCTCCACCGCTACTGTCGTCGTCCTCGCTTGTCGCCGCCGCCGCCAGTGCCGCCACAGCCATAGCCATAGTCACTATGGCTCAGTATAAGGGCGCCGCAAGCGAGGCGGGCCGCGCCATGCACCTGATGAAGAAAAGGGAGAAACAGCGTGAGCAAATGGAGCAGATGAAGCAGAGGATCGCAGAGGTGTGGGCCAGGCCGAGGCGCCTCAGAGCATGCGCTTCGCGCGGGCCCCCTGGCGGTCTCATGCTGCTTGGCTCTGGGAGACCCCCTAGGCGGGCTAGGAGAGCCCAGAGGGCGGGCCCCGCACCGGGGGCGGGACTTGGTTGTGCGTCTCTGACTGGTATTGGAAGCCTGCTGAGACAGTGTAATCTGTAAAGTGGGCTCAGTGTTGGGCCCTGTCAGAGATTTGAGACCACTAGCTTGTGAAAACTTCAGCAGGAGGGATCCACAGTGGTGGCACTGATGTTGGGTGAGACTTGAGCACAGAGTTTCCTAGTTCATGTTCCCAGCCTTCCGATACATACAGGGAAGAGCTCATTTCCTGTGGAGAGGCACAGGAGTATGCCCCTGAAGCTCATTCCAGAGCCTTTAGCATCCCAGAGTACTAGTGCGTCCCTCAGAGCTTCTTCAGTGAGTGGCCGCTGGATTCAGGGGCGTGGTACCAAGGAGACCTTGGCTTAATCCTTTGGGCAAGACTCCTGACAAAAGCAGGGCCTTAGCTCTCCAGGTGAGAACAGGCCCTATCTAGGGAAGTGAGAAGCCAAACCCAAGAACCGGCCATCAGATGGAGGTATCATCAACCCTCAGTCATGCTTGGACTGACACGTAGTTCTCTAGACCTCATTGCCTCAGTGGCAGCTGGAAGTATACTTCTGGCCATTCATTTGGAGGTCCTGGTCAGAGAGGGACCTAAATGGTACCTATTAAGATAGGACTGGACTGAAGAACAGTGACCTGGATAGCTGCTGACAGCATCCTGGGCCAAAAAGAAGGAAAATTCTCACAGGGATCCCTCATTTTCTTGTTTATTCTTTCCTGAAATCCCATGGTTTGGGTCTCAGGATCTTCAACTAAAGGCTGGGTAAGAAAAAAGACCAAAGGTGAGTATGGTGGTGGCTGTAGGGTACTGAGGGAGTGCTGATGCCCAGCTGGAGAGCTGAAGGGGACAGAGCAGCTTAGGGATGCCAAGGAAAGGATGACCTTTGGCTACTTTAGCCTTCCTAGCTTCATGGACCCTTCCACCCAGAAAAGGAAATGTGTGTGTGTGTGTTTTCTAAGATTATATCATAGTGTGTCTGGATACCGATCTGGGACCCACAGCCACTCTTTCACTTCCACAGTGGAGTGGTGGATGTCCTTCACTGATGTGTCCCTCCCCTGCAGGAGAATATAATGAAATCCAACATTGATAAGAAGTTTTCTGCCCACTATGACGCTGTGGAAGCAGAGCTCAAGTCCAGTACTGTGGGTAAGCAAGACACTTGTACCACCTTCTTCCAGACCCAGGAGCTACTCCTTCCCTGGCCCTGGATGACCAGCCTTTCCTCCCCTATCTCCTTCCTCACAGGTCTCGTGACCCTGAATGACATGAAGGCCAAACAGGAGGCACTGGTGAAGGAGAGAGAGAAGCAGCTGGCAAAAAAGGAACAGTCAAAGGAGTTACAGCTGTGGGTCCCCCATCCTCTCTAAGCAGTCCTCCCCTTGTAGTACAGCTAGTGCTTGGGAATTCCTGGGATGGGACAGGCTGTTCCCATCCCCATCCCACAGGGAGACCCCATTTTCTGCTTTGGGAGCAGTTGTGGTATCTATTGAGCTCCACACTGGTTCTCACTTTCCAGGTTTATCTTTCTTTCTGTTCCTCTGTAAAGGTGGTGAGTCCTTTCTGAGCCCTTTCTTTTTACTGGGTGCCTGAACAGCCTGCATTGTCCCCATTCCTTTCTGTCCCACAACCCCTGTGTCCTTTATGCTTGGTGTGTCATAATCAGAGCCCTGCCCCTTGAACTTGAAGTAAACTAGGGCAAATAGAATCCCTCTGGGGTGCTGGGGAGATCCAGCCTGTGCTAAGTGGACCCCTTGCTAGGCACACAGTGGCTCTGGGTCAGAGAAGGGGCCTCAGGGCAGGAACATGAGGCATGATGGCCATCCATGCCTTGGTAGGAAGCTAGAGAAGCTGCGAGAGAAGGAGCGCAAGAAGGAGGCCAAGCGGAAGATCTCTAGCCTGTCCTTCACCTTGGAGGAAGAAGAGGAGGGAGGTGAAGAGGAGGAAGAGGTGGCCATGTATGAGGAGGAACTGGAGAGGGAAGGTGAGGGCACTGCCAGCCAGAGCTCTGTCCTGGCATTTGGGCTAACATTTGGGCTGGCAAAGGAAGAAGCACACTCATTTTTCAGCCCTGGTCACCTACTGGGCTTGTGGTCCCCAGTTTCACACAGGGTAAGAGAAAACAGAACTGAGGCAGCACCATGGTTTTAAAGCTAAAGTACAGAGGTACTGGCAGCAGGAGACTGAGTCAGAGCTAGGCCAGTAGTCTCTGTACAGGAGCCACAAGTGTGGGAAGTTACCAGAGGACTAGTGCCTGGTCTAAAAGGATCCAGAAGCTGTCCTTTGGGGCACACAGGATAAACTGAGGGGAGAAGATAGCCTGCTGAAACTTTCTGAAATAATGGAAAATGTTTGTGACTACACTGCCAGGTATTGTGAGGGTTTTTTGTTTGTTTGATTTGGTATGGTCTTGGTTTTCCAAAATAGAGTTTATCTGTGTAATAGTCCTGGCTGTCTGGAACTCATTTTGTAGACAAGACTGGCCTTGAACTCACACCAATCCACCTGCCTCTGCCTCCCTGAGTACTGGCATTAAAGCGTGTGCCATGCCTGGCCACTGCCAGGTGTTGTAACTGCTCACCACAGGTGGCCACTGGGTACTGGTAGTGATTGGTGAATTTGATCTTATACCTTCTGAAATCCAGTGCCTCTGATGTACAGCCCTATGTATGTATATCTGTTCTGTGCCTGGCCAGGCTACACAGTCAGTATGGACTCCAGACACTCAGGAATGCTGCTTTCCTTAGAGCCCAGGGGAAATTACTAGATCCGTGTGAGAGAAAGAGTCACATGGGGAATAGTTGTGTATGAAGGATGAGTATTTCATTAGTTGCAGAGATGGGAGGAGGTTGGACAAGTAGATAATGAAGTGAAACAGTTGGACTGAAATAACAGGACAAAGGACGCATTTGAGGACTTGGAATAAGTTAGGTAATAGCTGTTACCTTAGTCATGTAGGTCCCCCTTTCTGTGGTTGTTTCCTGCCACTGATTTTTTTTTAAATTTCTTTTATTGAGACAGGGTCTCATGTAGCTCAGTCTGGCCTTGATAGTCATCTTGCCTCTACTCTACCTTAGGAGCAATTCTATATTGCACTGGCTAGCGGAAAGGTTGTCAACTCACTGTGTATTAGTGGGATCTTTTTCTTTCAGATAGTCTTACTGTATATCCTAGGCTGGCCTCTAAATTTCAGTGCTGTCGCCTCAGCCTTCTGAGTGCTAGGATTACAGGTGTGTGCAACTACTCTGAGTTCACTGGGACTTTTGAAAAGCACTGGTGGTGGGTTTTCCCGTTCCATCATTTTGAGGTCTTAGCAATAGGAACTGGACACCCAGCTCCCTGGCATCTATGATTGTTTCTTTTAGTTTATGCTTGTTATTTATTTAGGTTAGTAGTTCTGTTTTATTCCCTTTATTTTTTATTTTATTTATTTTAGGGTTTTTTGAAACAAGGTTTTTCTGTGTAATAGCCCTAGCAGTTCTAGAACTTGCTTTGTAGACCAGGCTGGCCTCAAACTCCCAAAGATCTGCCTTCCTTTACCTCCCAAGTGCTGGGATTAAAGGTGTGTGCCACCACCACATGAATGATTATTTTTAAGACAAGGTTTAACTGTAGTTGTGGTATGTCTGGCACTCACTGTGTACACCAAGTTGGGCTTAAACTCTGATCCACATGCCTCTCCTCTTGAGAGTGCTGGGATTAAAGGTGTGTGCCACCATGGCTGGCTAAGTCAGTTCTTAAAACATGTTCCAGTGGCCCGAGAGACCTTACAGACAGGTCCACGGAGATCAAAACCATTTTTAGTACAGGCATGGTGCCACATGCTCTTAATCCCAGCACTCAGGAGACATAGGTAGGTAGATCTCTGAGTTTGAGCCCAGTCTGGTCTACATAAGAGAGTTCTAGGTCACTCAGGGTTACATAAATGTGACTGTCTAAAAACCAAACTACAGAATTGTTTTCTGAAAAATGGTAAGATGTTCTTTGTCTCATTGCTCTAGAGATCACCACAAAGAAAAGGAAATTGGGGAAGAACCCTGATGTAGACACAAGCTTCTTGCCTGACAGGGACAGGGAGGTAAAAACTGCCTGGCTCTGGTGTTAACTTTGGTAATTGATCATGAAGTTGACCTTGGTGGAGACTCTTGCCCAGGGAGCAGCCCTGAACCTCATCCTTTGTCCATTTCCTCTCAGGAGGAGGAGAATCGGCTTCGAGAAGAGCTGCGTCAGGAATGGGAAGCCAAGCAGGAGAAAATCAAGAGTGAGTACTATATAGCTAGATACAGTTGCTTAGGCCTGTTATTTCAGCACTCAAGAGCTTAAGGCAAGAGGACCTGAAGTTTAAGGTCATCTTTAGCTACATAGCTAGTTTGAAGCCAGTCTTGGCTACATGAGACCTGATCTCGAAAAGTCAAAAACGAAACAGACACAAAAACAGTAAGTTCTAGTAGAGTTGAACATGTGTGATCCAGAGTTGGGGCAGTGAAAGAACAGGGCTAAGACCCAAGCAGTTCTCTTGCAAATATTCACCTTGGCTATGTAGCCCAAGGGAACTCTGGGCACTTGGGTCTCTAGACCAAGAGGCAACTCTCCTTTGTAGGTGAAGAGATTGAAATCACCTTTAGTTACTGGGATGGCTCTGGACACCGGCGCACAGTCAAGGTAGGCAATGGAAGGGCTCCTTTGTCTTGAGTTCAATAGAAGGCAGCTGACAGTCTTGGCTTGGGAAACCTCTGTGGATAGCAGGGTGGATCTTTGTCTTCTTGGAGGTATTTCTTTGGGCCATTGTCTTTCCTTCGCAACTCACTGGTATACCTGCTTCTGCAGATGAAAAAGGGCAACACCATGCAGCAGTTCCTGCAGAAAGCACTCGAGATCTTGCGCAAAGACTTCAGTGAGCTCAGGTGAGCAAGCTATGCACTTTGTGTGACTGTGTTATGTACCTGAAGAGCCTGCCTCCCCAGCCAGAGTATCAGACAACCATGCTGACTGCTCCACTGCTGGGAAGATGTTGTACTGAGCACTGTGCTCCTCAAAGAGGAGAGTTGTGCTCTTTTTTCTTAACTTCCTGCTGTAGAGAGCTTAGGTGAGAGAGCCCTGCCTTGGTGATATGGTCCAGAAGTGGAGGACACTGGGACTCATCCCAGGTTCACTAAACTACACAGCTTCCCTTAAGCATTAAGGCTTAAAGTATTGTGCCAACTCACTGACTTCCAGGTATTCATCCCCTCCAATCTCTCTCAGGTCAGCAGGGGTGGAGCAGCTCATGTATATCAAGGAGGACCTAATCATCCCCCACGTGAGTCCCTTTAACCCTGAGCTCATGCACACTGTTTCATAGGAGAGTCACTATACTATTGTGCACTCTTCCAGGGCTAGTAGGCACAGTGGTGCCTGCCCCCACACTGCAGGTAGGAGTGTGGGGAGTAGTGGGTGATAGAGACCTAGATGGATCATCAAGCTTGCCTTTCCCACCCTCTGCTCCTAGCATCACAGCTTCTACGATTTCATCGTCACCAAGGCACGAGGAAAGAGTGGTGAGTGATTCTAGCTTAGCTTTTTCTAATATGTTGGGAAAGGCAGTAGTATGGCCTTGGGATTACTGCTTCTCCCCTCCAGGGCCACTCTTCAACTTCGATGTTCATGATGATGTACGACTGCTCAGTGATGCCACTGTGGAGAAGGATGAGGTATGATAGTGCCAGGGTACTGGGCAGGCAAAGACGCCCTGAGCCTGACATTGGGGTTATCCTTGGGGAGAAGTCACAGGAAGGCAAGGTCAGGTAGGATGGCCCTGAATCACGGCCTTCATTCCCCAGTCACATGCAGGCAAAGTGGTGCTGAGGAGCTGGTATGAGAAGAACAAGCACATCTTTCCTGCCAGTCGCTGGGAGCCCTATGACCCAGAGAAGAAATGGGACAAGTACACGGTGAGAAGGCAGGGAGGAAGGTTGGGTCCTGGGAAGCCACTTCTTGGTGTCCCACTGCTGGTTCTGGGCAGTTCAAAGTCAGGGGATGGGAGTCATCTCAGCTTTTAGTGATCTGCAATCATCTTGCCAGGAAACTAGAGATAACTAATCTGACATGGTAGAACATACCTGTAATCTCTCCACAGGGGAGATTGAGGCAAGAGGAGCACCAAGTTCTCTAGGCTACATAGTAAGACCATTATAACACACAAAGAGAGAGAGAAAGAAAGAGGAGGAGGAGGAGAATCAGAAGTGACATGCTAGCCTGCCCCTATTTATTTCCTGGCTTCCATTCCTTGTTTCATGTGTCCCCATTTTTTCATACCAGATCCGGTGAGCATCCAGAAGTGGGCATGACCTTCACTTTCCCCAGAGTGTCCCCCATGTCTTCAGGGCTCCAGGTGCCTAGATTCCCTGGGATCATGCCAGAGCACTCTGGGAGGATGTTAGTTGCTATTATCTGGCCCTAATGTCATTACTGTTTTTCTCTTTTACAATAAAAAAGTACACATTGGAGCTGAAGTGCCTACATTCTAAGAACCTGTGCTTTACTTTTAGAGAGAGAGAGAGAGGAGAGAGA
>LOJH01017575.1:6559-19047 GCA_001685095.1 Ellobius talpinus
TTATTCCTTATATGAAATGTTAGTGATGATAGTTATAGTAAAGAAAACAAAATAGCCAGACACAACCATAAGGGGTAAAGGGGCAGAAGCACTTTTTAGTTAACATGGCTTGTGTTCTTGAGGGGTTTTTTTCATATCTATATCGCTTTACAAAATTGCTGTTATTGAAAGTCATACCTTTTATAGAAAGTGAAAGAAAAAGAAAATTGTGGTGTTGGATCAACGGTGACCACTGATTATATGCAATCCATGGATCATGACTACAGGTCTGGGCTTCTGAGGTCCATACCAAGGGGGCAAAAGCAGTCATACCTTTGACCTTTTAGGACTGTCACTTGAGTCCTGTGAGGACTTAAAGGCTCATATAGGGACTAAAGATAGTATCAGTTTAACTTATAATGTAGATGGGCAGTGCTCCCAACTCTTCCTTCAGGGTGTGAGAATAGATGGGGCCAAACTACCCACACAAGATTGGTTTGTATCCTTTGGAGGAGCGAATTGTTGCCATCCCCTGCTTTGTCCTTACTGGGTTCAGAAGCTTGTTGAAGTAATGACATCAGGCACATCCCTGGGTACCAACTTTGTTTTAATTTTGTCAGTTTCTCACAAAAACAGTGTATGCATCATGGGCTTTGTCAGAAGTTGATCTAGCAAGTCAGGATGTGAGAAAGCAGATCACTTCATGGTGCCCTAGGAGATAATAGGTGTCTCCTTTTAGCCCAGGCTCATAAGCTCAAGGCCCCTGCCTGGTAGTTATAGCTGTTCTCTCTCCTGGTGAGGCACCCTAAAATAGGCTGAAGTATTATGAAGATTATCTCCTGTCTTCTCAATCATTATTGAGCCTGGGGGATTAGTATAAAATAAAAGCCAAATTGGGCATATGTGATTGGTCCCCACTTTTCTCTCCACAAAGACCCTCGTTTTGCTTTGAAGCAAGCCTAAAGGTTGTTGTAGAGTTCCCTGAGTATTCAGCCTCTGGTCTCTCACAAAATTAAGGGCTCTCACTGGACTTGGTGTACCAAACCCATGTGCCTGCTGAAGTCTGCACACGCATTACCTGGGGAGCTCAGAGTAATTCTAATAAACTATTCCCTCTGCCTTTGCTTTCCCCTGCCCGGTGACTTTATGTCACAGGAGCCCACTCAGCAAAATGGCTGTGTTCATCCCACAGAGGCAGGCTGTAGCCCAGGGGCAAGCCTCCTCTCTGACCAAGAGAGCTGGCTGCTGCAGAACAAGATATTGCCTGAGTCTGTCATGGTGGTGCACTTAGGAGGTAGAGGCAGGTTTGGATCTCTGTGAATTCAAGGTCTACATAGCCAGTCCCAGGACAGCCAGAGCTACATAGACCCTGCTCAGAAAAACAAAACAAAAAGCTGGTTGACTAAGTCAAGAGGTTGACACAAAGAATTCCTGTCACAAGAGCAGTATAGTGCCAGTTATGTATTGCCATTTGAATGTCACAGATACCCAAACAGCTGTGCAACTGACTATACTGTTTTATATGTATTACTGTATTTCACCTAAAACCACCATCCCACAAGTAGGAAAACCAGGGCTTAGTGACATTCACCAACTTATTCCCAGTCATAGGTGTTGGCAAAACCATACTTTAAGTTGGGTCTGCTTCCAAAGCCTCTTCTCTGCACAGTTCCTCCCTCTGTTTCTGAGGAAGTTTGAATGATGAAGAAGGTGCCCTCCACCTGCTGGGTTGACAGTAGTGATGTCCACTGAGCACTTGTCAGCTTGCAGGCACTACTCATGCCTCTCGGGAGTAAGGATATGCAGTCCTCTCCAAAACCTGTAGATGGGGATTGCTACCCCCATTTCGAAGATGCTGCCTCAGCTTCTGCAAGAAAGTGAACTCCTGCTGTGAGCACTGCCTTTATCTGCTGGGATTGGTACTAGAAACTTGTAGGATAAAGGGACCTGCAGTGAGGGAGGTGCCTCTAGTGACCAGGGAACACAGATAGTGCAAGGACAGTTGGGACCTTGTATAGCTGGAAATGGTGTTGCTCAGGAGCTTTTAGTCAGCCTCAGCCTGCCCAGGGCCACAGTGCAGAAAGCCCGGTGAGCTCATGGCTCCTGAGTTCTCCAGCACCTAGAGTCAAAGGTGGCTAGGGAGCTGTTGAGCAGAACAGGAAGTGCTAATAACGTGCCATAACGTTGCCTTTTCCAGGCTGTGAATTCTTCAAGGAATATAAGGATCGGGATTACATGGCTGAAGGGCTCATATTTAACTGGAAGCAGGTATGAAGTAACAATATTTAACCATGTTTCTTTTTAGCAGGAGACCCTTTTCTTTATTCTTCTTGCCTGAATTTGTCTCGCTATTTCTTTCTCTTCCTCTGCTGCTTGTATGTGTGTGTGTTAATATCTCACTGCACACCCTTTCTGCTCCCTTTTTCATGACTTCCTCTTCTTCTTCCACTCTGTGAAGACTGGAAGCGGCATTGTTTCTTCAAGTAGGAGGTCATGCACAGGGAGTCTCCAGAGGCTGTGCGTGGCTTGCTCTTGCTTCTTGCAGCTCAGATACTTCAGTGTCTGACAGATAAACTCCATTCAGCTATGGTGACCTGGTCACTTTGCTTTTTAAGCTATCAGTTCCAGAGTGCCCCAGGCATCTGGTCCAGAGGAGGCGAGCACTGTGGAGGGCTGTCCTACCTATGGTGGATACAGCTCCAGGGCTGGGGCCTGTTGTCGCCACAGCTACATCTGCTGGCTAATTACATCTCACAGTGTCATTATGTTCTCAGGACTATGTCGATGCCCCATTGAACATCCCTGACTTCCTGACTCACTCTCTGAACATTGACTGGAGCCAGTATCAGGTGAGGGCCTGATCATGCAGGCAGGATGAGGGGATGGTGTAACCAAGGGACCCTGTTGTCCATCCTTTGAGACCTTGTGCAAATGTTGTAGTATTCTGACATCCTACAGCCCAGACAAAGAGAAACTGCTTGCTTATTGAACTGTCTTTTTATTTGTGTGTGTGGTTTTTTTTGGGTGTTTGTGTGTGTGGTTTTTTTTTCTTTTCTTTTTTTTAAAGACAAGGTTTCACTGTATAGCCCAGGTTGACCTAGAACTATATAGACCATCAGACCAGCCTTGAACTCAGAGATCCTCCTGAGTAGGATTAAAGGTGTGCACCATCATGTACATCATGTGCGGCTTTCCTTATTTGCTCCAGACCCAGAGAGTCAAAATCTTCCGAACGTAACTCAATGGTTTGTGTCCACCAGGGGGATCTGTTTCCAGGGAACTTCACAAAGTCTGATCTTCCACATCTGGGCTTAGCAGCTTTTCATTTTTCTTTTTAATGGGTTCTGTTAGAGGAAGTGCAGAGCTGCCTGACCTCATTTGACTGCAGAAACCTGAAAGATAGAGCTGGCGCTCCACACTGTTGAACCCTCACAAGCTGACAGCTGCTGGGAGTCTCCCTTGCAGCCTGCCCCATCTCAGCTTCCTCCTGTCTGGCTGACACCTTGTCCTTCAGGATTGGCTCTGTGTCCACTTCAGGAAGACTTTCCTGATTTTCCTCCTTTCCCCATCCCTGATGGTTGGATGTCTGCATCTACCTTCCCATTAACCCCCTGGGTGTATCTATCATGGAATTTTCTGGTTTAGAGATCTGCTTCTGTGAACTCCTGAGGACAGAGAACCCACAGCTTGTGTATCTCCTCAGCACCCCCTGCACATAAAGCCAGGTGTTGGGCTATATGCCTGTCATCCTTTACTCAGGATCATTGCAAGTTTGAGGTCAGCCTGGGCTACTTAGCAGATCCTGTCTCAAAACCTATCCACCCCATTCCCTGAAAAGAGAAAGAGGGAGAGAGGGTGGGGAAGAACAGCTAAGCCGGTGATAATCAAAAATATCCTGCCTCCCTACCATTTTCATTTGTGCCCTGCATTGTACAACTCCCACACAGCCTTAAGGTTTCCTTTTCTCAGACCTGGCCTGCCTCTTAGGCAACGGGAGGCCCCATTCTCTTATGTGATACCCGGGAAGTTTGTAAAGGCAAGGACTGGATTTGTCTTAACTCAATTCTCTTCCTGCCATGTGGATTCCAGGGAACTGAACTCAAGTCATGAGGTTTGGTGGCAAATGCCTCTACCTACCATTCCACCTCGCCAGCAGGGATTTATCTTATATCTGAATAGCCTTAATAACAGCTTAGATGCCCAGGCAGCTATCTGGGTACATGCGGGGGGGGGGGAATGTCAGGTATCTTCTAAATAAGTGTTACTATAAGAGCGTCATCAGAGAGGGAAAGCAGGCTGGTGCTCTTCATTGTGATCTGAAAACTAGGTTTGTGGGGTCCTGTTTCCTGGGCTATGGTTTCACAGGTTAAATAGCCAAGTGGAGACTGCACACTCCTCAGTTTGTGTACTGAGCTCTCAGGTGACCTCTACCCTAAGCTGCCCTTCTGTTCTCTCTGGAGCTGCCTGTTTTCCTTAATGCAGGTGCCAAATGGATCTGATGAACTACTCACCAAATGGGGTGACAGGAGGGGGCCGTGTATGTTGGTCCTGCTAAGGCTGTCTCTAGGGAGGAAGTAAGACCTCTGCTAAGTAGTTGAAGATGCTGCAGTTGGGCTCCTTGGCTTTGAACAGACCTTGCCTTTCCCTGAGTTGTGAGTGTTCTCTGAGAAGGCATGCTGGAGTGCCTTCACAGCAGTGAGAAGCAGACCACTAGTTAGCTGGCTGCAGAGCACGAACGCCAATGTGATTCCAGGCATGCTGGTGGCAGGGTGGGCATGTCAAAGGAATGCTTCTTTGAATAAAGCAGTCAGGCCAGTTTGTCTCACTTTGTCTCTTCATGTCATCTTCAGCCAGGGGTGCACTCTGCCCTCTCTGCATGTTAACTTTGGGGTCCCATATTCCTTTATACTTTACCTCACTGGGTGATGAACTCTCTTGTTCACTCTGCTTTACACTCACTTTGCTCTGCTCCTAGAGGCTTTTTCATGGAGTGCATGGGATGAGCATCGGGCGGACCTAGGTTTTTAGCACACTGCTCACATTCAGTAGTCTCATGTGTTTTGTTTCTTACTCTCCTGTAAATCTTAGAGTCTAGTGGTGCCAGACCCATCCTTCAGCCCAGCTGTGCGGTTTGGGCCTTCCCAGTGCAGCCCTCTCCATGGATAACTAGGCCCAACCCTGGGAACATGCTGTCTCTTTCTGATCAAAGTCTCCTTTAGATCTGCACACTTGGTACTCTGCAGAGCCCCAGGCCTTGGTCCCTCCCCTCCCCTTGCTGCTGCTATCTTTACTAGCAAGCCTAACCTGAGGCTTTATGCTCCATGGCTCCTGTCCTCACTCTGCAGAAGCTCAGCTCAGAGGAAACCTCTTGGCAATAGTGTGTCAGACATGTTGAGCCAGCTGTGTAAAGAGACCCTCATGTGCCTGCTGGTAATGGCTTTATTAGCACAATGCTGCAGCAGGTCTCTGGAGCTGCTAAAAGTGGGTCAGAACTCTCTGGGGGCATGGGAGGGTCAGGTAAATGAGTCTGCTTTAAATTCCTGGGAAAACCATTGCAATTACAGGTGCCGTGTTCCCCTCCCCCCCGGGAAGTGCTCTCTTGTTGGCATGCACCACCCTCTCTGCACAGCCCAGAACGCTGATAGGCAGTTGTGTCCTAAGAGAGCAGAGGCTGTCCCTAGCCAGAGAAAAAGGCTCTGCAGAACTGGGTCAGGCCCCTCTATGGAATTCAGATTGGGAGTGGGCTGCTCCAGAGTGCCTGGTCTGTCCCTCTCACTTGGCTAGAACAGATTCTTGGCAGCATTATATATTTCCTGACTCCCACCTAATGAGCCTCTTATTAAAATAAAACAAAGTGTCTGCTAAGTACACTGTACTTGTCAGAAGACAGTGTGAGGCCAGGAGGTGGTAGTACATATGTATAATCCCACCAGTCGAGAGGCAGAAGCAGAAAGTAGTGAGTTTCAGCCCAACCTAGGCTAATATAGGAAGACAATCAATCACTAAAAAGGGAAAGGGGCCAGCCAGGTGGCTCAGTATGTAAAGGTGGCTGCTGCCAAGCTTTACACCCTGAATTTGATCCCCTGAACCCATGCAAAGTGGGAAAAAAAAACGGCCCTCAAAAATTCTCCTCTGAACTTTCACACATGAGCCATGGCAGGAATGCATCTTGTTGTTGTTTAGTATGTATGGGTGTTTTGCCTGCATGTGTGTCTGTGCATCACTGTGTGCAGTAGCTATGGAGGCCAGAAGATAACAGATCCCCTGGAACCCCCTCAGGACTGCAATTACAGATATGGGTACAGGAAATTGAACCCTGTTCCTCTATAAGAATGTTCTTAGCTACTGAGCTGTCTTTTCTACCCCAGGAGTGTTAGACATGCACACATACATGCATGCACGCACACACAATGTTAAACAGTGACAAAAAAAAGATAGCATGCAGTGAGCAGCAATAAAGGTAAATGAAACGACGATTGAGAAAGTTAGTGTTTGTGTTGGTTTCCATGGTGTGGTGGCAGATGAAAGAATGACTCTTACATGGCTGTTTGGAAACAGTATCTACCCTGGGCCCCTGCACTTAGAAGCTGTTGGCATGAGGTTGCTTAAGAACACCTGCTAGAGGCATCTATCCCTCACTCTCCAGCACACTGAGTAAGGGAGGGTGGGTGATGGATACAAGCAGAGCTCTTGGAGCTGAGCAACCAAGAGCCTTGTTTACTTGCTGCCCAAAAATCATGCTTGGCACTATATGTAAGTTTGAGATAGGGCCTCATATACCAGGCTGGTATAGCTGAGGTTGGCCTTGAATTCCTAATCCTCCTGCCTAGGCCTCCTAAGAGCTAAGGTTACAAAGGGCATATCATCACACCTGGCAACATTTTTGTTAGATTTTGGTGCTAGGATGGACCTGGCATTTCTTAAATGCAAAAGCATTTGCTCTACCACCAACCTACACCCCCTCTGGCATTTGTATTTGTTTGGGAATTTTTGAGACTCAATATGTAGCTAAGACTGGCCTCAACTCATGTTCCTCTTTCCTCAAAGTCCTAGTTAATATTTATTTTTTGATCTTTCTCTTGTTTTTTTCCAGAGTTGGGACCTGGTGCAACAAACACAAAACTACTTGAAACTGCTGCTTTCCATTGTTAACAGTGATGGTGAGTCTTAGGATCCCAAGCCTATGAAATGCTGGTCAGGAATGTAGGATTAGGTCTCTGAGAATCCCCTGAGCCAAGAGACTTTTCAGGCTGGATTCCTTCCCAGGGGTATGCTGATGAGATGTCTGTGTGGGAAAAAGCACTTGCTGCACAAGCTTGATAAATTGGGTATGATGCCCAGGACCATGGTGGAAGAGAACCAATTTCCACAAGTTGTTCTCTGATCTTGGCCTGTGCACTCTTATGTGCACACAAACACAATAAGAAATACAGTTAAAAACAGAACCTCAACTAAAAAAAATATGAGAAACCACACTAGGTACTTCACCCATATCTAGGATGAGATTGGGGAATAGCCTTGGACAGGTGCCTGGGGAAGAGGACACTAAGTTGGCCTGGAGGCCTTTTCATCAACCCCTGTCTGGGTCTCTCATTTGGTGTTCCTGTCTGCCACAGATGACAGCGGGCTGCTGGTACACTGTATCTCAGGCTGGGATCGGACCCCTCTTTTCATCTCTCTTCTACGCCTTTCCTTATGGGCTGTGAGTATGAATAAATGTCTTGGAGTCAGGAAACATGCAGAGACCATCTTAGGCTTTACCCTTTGGTGTCTTAATTATTATCTCCAAGATGCAGAGACGCTGTGGAGTGAGGGCACACTGAGCAGGTGTCATGTTTAACCCTGTTCTTGGTCAGTGGGCACAGTCACCCAGTCTATGGTGTGGTTTGCTCCTGGGGCAAGGAGGTCTATACTAGGACCTTTCTGATCTTGCCACCTTTGGTCTCTCCCAGGATGGGCTAATCCACACATCTCTGAATCCTGCTGAGATCCTCTACCTGACTGTGGCCTATGACTGGTTCCTCTTTGGGTAAGTTTTCAAGGAACACCAGCCTTTGAGGTGTATGTGCATGGTATTTTTTATGGGGAACAGAGATAAGAAAACAGTTGGCTCCCTTTGGAAAAGATCAGAAATGTTGGCAGGCTTCATCTGATGCATTAGTGCCAAAGACTGGTCTGTCTCTGGTGCACAAGCCTCCTACAGCCCCGTGTTACACCCTTTGACTCCTCACTCTTCTTTTTCAGGCACATGTTGGTAGATAGGCTCAGCAAAGGAGAGGAGGTAAGTACCCCACATAGACCTATACCACACCCTAAGACAGAATGACATTCATTTTGGTTGCCATGCTGTAGAGGCAGTTTCTCGACCCAGGATACTTGGATGAGGTCACCATCTTATTCCTTCAGGGAGCAGAGGGGAAGCAAGAGCACAGAGCCCTGTGTGAACCTCAGGCTGCCTTTGTACCACAGAAAAAGTTCTGGTCACAGCTGCTGTGATGTTAATGTTCTTCCTTTCTGCACTTGGCTCTGGAACCAATGTGTAGGGTGCTTTCCATGACCCCCCATGCTCAGGGCTGAAACATGGAGCGCTACTATCTTCAGTCCTGCCATACACAAAATCCCTTCCCTTTCCCAAGGTATTGTGTGCACCCATGGTCCTGCCCACTTCTCATCTGTAGGCTGCCTCCAGGTCCATTTTTGTCCCTCCTCTTCAGTGTGGTCAAATTCCTCTGCCATCTCCACATCTTTGTCTGCTTGTCATGGTTTCCCCAGCATCAGATCTTAAATTGGGCGTGTGTGTGTCTACTTGTCCTGCTTATTGCCTAGGTGACCTTGAGTAGCATAACCTTGAGTCTCCTGGTGCCTTGCTCAGAGCTAGAGATGCCTATCAGGACAGTGTTGGCTTTGTCTCTCCTCATCCCCAATGTTCAGAAGCATCCTTCTCTCCCTCCCGCTCTTGAGCTTGCTTCCTTCTTGGGCATCTTATCTCCAGCTTTCTTTTGTTGCTCCTGTCTAGCTGCTTGTCCCCCTTCCAAATCTCTTCTGAGCACTTATGTGACTGCAGGGCTGCAAGTTCATAAGCCCGTTCCTTGGAGGCCCCGTGAACTCTGCCAGAGGCAGAGCCTTCGGCGTTGAAATCTGGGCAGAAGGCCTCTTTGTAGACTCTTGTTTGGAGATTTTGCTGGTGCTTTAGGACATTCTGTCCTCCACTCCATCTCCCTCCTCTCCCAAAGCAGGCCAGATGCTCCCTTCAGAGAATCAGGGCAAAGATGAAGCTGAGCTGCCTGGGCTGAGTACCATCCTTCAGTCCCTCAATGTATGCAAAGGTCTCTGAGACTGGAGGGTTGGGCTTTACCTCCCTAGACTACAGAAACCTCTATAAAACAACGAGCTAAAAACAGCTATTATGTGCCTCTTTACCCTGTCTTCTGCTTTGAGGTTCCCTGGATATATTAGCACATTAAAGGCTGAAGAGTGATGGAACACCTGTGTCATTTTATATAATAGAGCATTTTCATACTGATGAGATCTGAGCAACCCTCTGCCTGGTTTTTTGTTTTGTTTTGGTTTTTTGTTTTGTTTGTTTGTTTGTTTGTTTTGGAGGGACTCTTACAGGGCCCTGTGGGAATGTGTGGGTGTTTCCCTGTATCTCATGGGTTGCATCTTTGGGGATCACTGGTGTGTTATGTAGGCTAAATAGACTGAAGCCTCTGGACTAGGGCACTGGCTGGGATTTACTCATGGGAATGGGCTTGCTGCCAGAATCAGCACCTCCTGCCTGTACTAACTCACGGCAAAGACCTGGGCCTCACAGGACCTGAGCACAGCAGACTCTGAACTAGTCCATGGCTACCCTACACAAGTTCTGATCCTCTGTCAGATCATGTGACCCCACCCCATGGAATGCCTTTCCACATCTGCCTTATCCACTAATCCCCATGCCCAAGATACTAGCCCTCCCAGCTGTCCTTCCCTGTCAGTGGCTCTCCTTGGGTTTAGCGGAAGTGGGAAGCTACTGTTACCTCCTCTTTGTAAAGATTAAGAACATGTATGTTGAAGATTTGAAAGCTCTTCATTGGACTTCTGTGTCCTCAAGAAAGGAGCACATTCCTTCCTTCCCTACCCCATCTCATGGGCACTTGCCCACCCCTGCTGAGCCCTCTTTTTCACCCACATCAATCATAAACCCAGAAGATGGAAGATGCAGCAGGGTCCCCAAAGCAGGTCATTCTCTGTAAGAGGGATTAACCAGAGCAGCCAGCAGCCCAGTTCTGAATGTTCCGCTATGTAGTGATATTTCATTTTATTTTAATAAATATGAATAAAGCTTGCCTGAAGGTCAGAGAGTAAAACAGCCACACTGATCAGCCATACAGACCAGGCAGTGGTGGCATACACCTTTAATTCCAGTAACCACACTAGTTTGCCATAAAAACCAGGCATTAGTGGTGCACACCTTTAATCCCACCACTAGAGAGGAATATAAAATGGGAAGAAGACAGTTTTCAGACACAGTCTCATTCTGAGGATTCTTGGAGGCAGGATCGCCATTTTTGGACTGAGGTAGAGGTAAGAGCAAGTGGCTGGCTGCTTTGCTTTTCTGGTCTTCAGGTTGAATCCCATATCTGTCTCTGGGTTTTATTAATCGTGCTACACTGCTGTCTCCATCTTTCCGTTAGGCTAGCTTCTCACTGTGTTCTGATTTTTCTCACTCCTTCAGATTTTCTTCTTTTGCTTCAATTTTTTGAAGCATATCACCTCCGAAGAGTTCTGCCTGAAGACCCAAAGGTAAGTGGAGACCAAAGCACTCAGGGGAACTCCTCCGCAGTAGGCTATTTATCCCAGCCCTGTACAGATGTCCATGTTGAGGACCTAAGTGAACAGGGAATGGATGGTTTGATGAAGAACTGTAATGCTGTAGGAAGAAACAAGCGTGTGGACAGGGCTCCTCACTTCTCACAGCCTTGAGCTGATGCTCATCATTCTTGGATCCTATAGAAGGCCAAATGCTGGGATGTAGCTCAGTAGTAGAGTGCTCGCCTACCTTGTTCCAGCCCCTGCATTCAATCTTTGGTACCATAAAAAAGAAAAAACTCAGAATATGACCCCATAGAAACTGAACCATACTCAGCTGGGCATCGTGGTGCACACTTTATCCCAGGGTCTGGCAGGCAGATCTGAGTTCAGAGCCAGCCTGGTCATCTGCACAGTGAGCAGAAATCTGCTTTCAGCCTGAGAAAGTCTTGTATGTCTGGTAGTTACTCTGGGACTCCAGTGAGAACTTGGGTCCTATGAGTTGACTTGTCTTTCTACCAAACTTGCCAATTTTTGGGCCATGATTGAAAGGAAAAGCAGACTGTGTTGACCTTAGTCTAGTGCATGTGACAGGCAGAGCCAAGCTAGTAGATCCCAGAAGTGGGCCTGGTACTTGGCAGAATCTGTAGGTGGGACCCGTTCCATGTGGTACCAGTAGTTGAAACTGTCCTGCAGGCTGGGCAGAGTCAAGAGGAGGTGACAGAGAAAACTCCAGCTGCAGCTCAAATTTCCTGCTTGGGGTTGTCATTCTAGGAGGAAGAGTTTGCCAACTCGGGATGCAGGCTTCACTCTGGAAGATATCTGCATGTTGAGTGAGTGCTGGCCCCTAACAGCCTTTACTTCTTCACCATAGCTACCTGAGAATAGACCACATGGGGACCTGTTCTAGAAGCTTATCCATCCAGCCATGTGGTGTGGAAAAGGTGGGAGACTGGTAGTGGGGAAGGTAACATGCTGACTTTCTGGCTGCTTTCAGGACGCAGAGACCGAGGCAGCACCACCAGCTTAGGCAGCGACTTCTCCCTGGTCTTGGAGAATTCACCAGGAGCCGTGGGGAGCTTCACCTATGAGGCTGTGGAACTTGTCCCGGCAGGAGCACCAACTCAGGCAGCTTGGTGAGGGGCCAGACTGAGACAGAGTAAATTCACAGCTGTGGCCCAAGGCCACCAGCCCTAGGGAGCCAAGCTGTAGCCTCAGGAACAAAGGGGGCTCTGACAGAAGGCTTGAGAGCACAGCTTCATCCCCTGCTGTCTGTACTGGGCCTCAGAGCCCAGCCATCTGGTTGGTGAGGGACACTGCATGGTGGCCCAGGAGCATAAAGTGCCGGTGCTCCCAGTGGGACCAAGAAGCAGCAGCAAGATGAGAGGGAAGAGTACCCTGTACAGTGTGCCAGGAGGTAGGAGGCCAGCTTAGCGAAAGGAAACAAAAGGTGGTGGGTACATACGATGGTAAGGGACCTGCTTTGAGGGTCCTCCCATGAGAATGTGACAGGATCTGAGGCCTTAATGTCTTCCTCCTTAGACACATGGCAGAGTTTGTATAGCATTACAAGTTAGGGAAAAGAGCAGTTAGTGCACACTAAGAATAATTTTCTTTTTTTTAACACTTTCTTTTTTAATATTTATTTATTATGTGTACAGTATTCTTTCTCTGTGTACGCCTGCAGGCCAGAAGAGGGCACCAGACCCCATTAC
>LOJH01017575.1:19095-41313 GCA_001685095.1 Ellobius talpinus
CCTTTGGAAGAGCAGGCAATACTCTTAACCTCTGAGCCATCTCTCCAGCCCCCCTAAGAATAATTTTCTAACATGTTCTGAGTCATGGGCCAGTGCAATTAGAATGCCTTAGAGTCCCAGCCCTTGTTGCCTGTGGCTTGAGTCTGGGAGAGGACCAAGTGTTTGTGCCTCCTGGGTATGAAAGTTCCCACATAGACAAAGTGGCTCTGGAACCCAGCTGACAGCCTTGCTCTTCTGCCACAGGAGGAAGAGTCACTCATCCTCCCCACAGAGTATGCTCTGGAGCCGGCCACAACCCTCTGAGGACCGCCTGCCTTCCCACCATGGGCTGGCTGAAGCCAAGTCTTCCAGCTCTTCATCCTCAAACCATTCTGACTTTTTCAGGATGGGCAGCAGTCCTCTTGAGGTCCCCAAACCCAGGTGAGGAACCCCAATGTATAAGGAGCCTGCTGGAAAATGTTACTGGCTTTCCTCCATTAGCAAGGTTGGAAGCAGGGGTCTAACATTGAAGCTGGGATTCCTTGGTATGTGCCTGATGTAGCTCCTTAGGAACTGGAAGAAGTGGATAGCTTAGCAGGCCCACTCGTTGAAGGATTGGTTGCTGTTGGGGCACAGAGCCTTCACTGGTTTGTAAAAACTTTTTGGAATTGCTTCCTGGAGCTCTGGGTAGTACATGGGTACACAAGTGATGTAATGGTTGTATGTGACAGAGTCAGGGCTGCCTCCATTGGTCACCTTTGGAAAATCCTAGCCCTCTATGGACTGCCTATTGTTAATCAAAATGGGTCCGGACACTCTGGGTTCATTATGTCTCTCACCTTCCTTGTCCACATTGATGGAGAAACTAAAACGATAAGGAGCCAGCCCAGATATGTGTGTCTGGAAAACCGTAGCAACTCTACTCCTGAGAAAGCATCAACTCAGCTAAGACAGGTGTGCCCATGCTAAGGCCAGTACACTGCCTCCTGGGTAGTTAAAACTGAGTGTACTCCAGGGCTTATGAATGAGGGGTGCTCTGGCATGTGGGGAAAGCACTTCCCAGCTGATGGTCCTGCTTTTTCCATCTCATATATTTCAAGGAAAGTCCGTGTGCTTGATTGCTTTCCTGTCTAAATTCTAGAGAATTCCTAGCCCTTCTAAAGACAGCAGAACAGTGTGTGGGGCCTAGAGATCCCTAAGGGATTCACAGAATGGGCATGAGTTCTGGAGTCCCACTTAGACTGGAGCCCAGCTTTGCCATGTAAGTCTAAATCACACTTAGACTTGTAGCTTTCTGACTTGGTAGCAGACCTGTTAAAAGGCAAACTTGCTAATACTTCCAGTACCCTCCTTTACTCTCTGGACAAGAGGAAACAGTGGAGTAGGAGCCAAAGCATCCTCAGGGAGGCAGAGCAAATGACAGTGGGCAAGCATGGTGACCAGCTGCTCTGGCCAGAGGGGCCCCCTGTGCACTACCTACAGGAGAGCCCCTCACCTCAGTGTCTTCAGCAAGTGCTGGTGAGTCTAAGCCAAGACTGTAGCCCAAAGGAGACTTGGTGGCTGTCAGGGCCAGGCAGACAACCCACATTCACATTGCCTGTGCCTGTTCATATCCTACATGTGGGGGCTGGCATGTATGCCTGTTGTTGTGACCCCTCACCTGCACTCAGCTGTTCTCGGGGCTACTCTGGTGTTGTAGTAGCACTGTGAGACTCTTGCTGTCTGGGCTGAGGTTCTTTTTCATGGTCCCTGCCTCCTTTACTGCCTTTTCTGTGTAACACTACTGGTTAACTGGGCAGGAAGCCAGAATGGTTGGTCTACTTTACCATCTAGGCCTTGCCCCAACTGTAGACAACTCCCATGTTGACGGTCACTTTTTCTCACACCCACTTTTTATCATCCCCTTCTTCCTCCCAGGACAGTCACAGTTTCCTTCAATCTTACGGATTTTTTTAACCTTCTTTGAGTGACTCGGACTTTCTCATAGGGTCTAGGATGGCCGTAAACGTCCTTTCTCTGGGAGATGAGGAGTATTGGGGGATCCACCTTTTCACCTCGAAGCCCTATACCCTGAGGCCAGCCCAAGGCTAGCATGGACCTAAATGGGGATTGGGTAGACAGTGTGTGAGGCAACTGCTGTGAGCAGTGTCTTCTGAGAGCACCTACCCAGAGCCAGGCCCAGCTAGCCAGGCAACACAGTTCTGAATCAGATGTCTGCTGCCAGAGGTTTTGAAAGACTACACTATTCTGATTTAGAGCATTCTAATTATGTATTTCCATTAACATTAAAATTAATTTAGTCTCTTTTATCTTAAAGTGCCTGAGGGATCCTGTCATTAGCTGCTCTGCCTCTTAGGTAACAGTAGCCAATCAGGTCTTCAGTGCCACAGGCAAATCTATGTGGAAAGAAGCCCTTTAGGAAAGTTATCCATGACTGCGACAGTCACTGCTGCTGTGAGGATCTGGGTCTCATGTGTTCACACTCTCTAAACCCTGCCTCTCCTAAAGCAGGACCCCCGTGAGAGGAATCGCAGAGGCTTTGCTACGAATGGGGAGGAGAGCTCTGTAGAGTGGTGATTCTTACCAGGCTATGATTGATTCCATTTTTCTCACAGGGAAGACAGTGACTTTTGGGGTTTTTTTCTCTGCTATCATATAATCAGCCACAGAACTCTTAAGTGTACATGTCTACTTCAGCCTTAATTAGGAAATCACCTGTTCGGCCTTAGCATGGCCTTAATCTTTGTTCTTATGTTCCTTAGGAGTGAGGGGTGGGGTTCTGGCACAGTGCTGTCTACTGAGGAGGATGGTGCCACCACTGAGCCCAGCTTGATGCCAGGCTGCCTGAAGAGCAGATGAACTTGGCTGAGAGACACCCAACAGCCTGGTTGAATAGCTAAGTAGCAACACAGGAACTAACCTCTGCTGCCCAGTTAGCTGCTCCCCCAGGCACTGCCACCTGCTCATTATAAAGCTGTGAGCTCTGTCCCAGGCTGTCTTATACAGCAGAGAAGCCTGGCTGCTCTCGGCAAGACATAGATTCCTGTCCTGCCACAGACCTGACGTGAGTGTTGATGTACCTAAGGCAGTCCCAGCTTGAGACCTGGAGGAGGAAACTTTGAGCCCCAAGACTTTTCCTTGGGCTGATGTAGGAATGCAGGAGGCCTTGCTGGGCTGACATGCACATGTGTAAAAAGTCAAAGACCAGGCTAGTGAGAGCCCCTTCCTAGGTACTTGGGCAGAAGCTGTGGGGCCATCCTTGAGATGCATCACAGGTATGATGCAACAATCAATGAATCAATGATTGGTGTCAAGAGGATAAGTCTGGGTCCAATGACATATAGGCTTCCTCAAAGTATAGGACTTGGCTCATATATTCCCTTCAGGTCACTGTTCACCTGATGAATAGCTTTCCTTTTTCTAATCTGTAACCAGAAACTTCAGACAGGTAACTGTACTTTCAAGCATTCTGTGACACCATGATTATTGAGATGCTTTCAAAATACAAGTAACAGGAAGCACATCAGGTAGCCTTCAGGTATAGTCTTACAGCATCCCAAACGTATATCCCAGTGCTTCCTTCTCCTAGCTGCCTTGCTTCTTGGGCCACCTTTCTCCATCTTGCCAAAGCTCCTGAGACTCCCCCTGGCTTTCCTTTTTCACACAGAAGGCTCTCATGAAGCCTCTTCTTCCAGTCACACTTTTGCTCTCATGGTAGTCATGTGCCCATTCATGAGCTAGCCCTACCCATATTGAGAAGGAGAAACAGCCAGCGGTGGTGGCACACACCTTTAATCCCAGCACTTGAGAAGCAGGGCTACATGGTGAGCACCTGTCATCGTCTCCCCCCCTCCCCCCAACGTAACAGTCCTGGCTGGCCTGGACTCAGAGATCTCTGCTTCCCGAGTACTGGGATTAAAGGTGTGTGCCTGCACTACCTGGCATCTTTTTGTTTTTTAAGGAAAATTGGCTAAAATGGACTTGGGTCAGACCTGATTTCAGTCACAGCTTTGGTCTTCCCAGCTGTGCAACTTGTGGGGGGATCACTTTCCTCCCTCCAAGCTCAGTTTCGAGCCCAGTTTTAAATAAGAATAGTGATCCTGAACCCTGTAAATAAGGGTGAAATGGTGTAATGAAGTAAGGTATCTGTCAGTCCTGACATGATAGATATTTGTTCTTCCTACAAATGTTCAGGGACTGCATCTGTTTTATTAGGAACTGTTCTTATCAATCATTTATCTTCTAGCCATGTCAGAGCACTGGGCAGCTGACAAAAGCCTGGTGCCTCACCCAGACCTATTCTTGCCTGGATTCAGCCAGTATTCCTTGAATCTGTTTTCATGTCTCTCAGTACAGGAAGTAGTAGCTGGAAGCTCCCTGGCTATAACTGCCCTCAGCCAGGTGTTCTCCAGGAGTTAGGGAGGCTGGGATCCACTGAAGAAGGGCCTGGGCTGGGGCCAGCTAAGGGAGTAAAATGTTACCTGGAAGCCACCATCCTGTGCAGAGGCTTTGGTCTTCCAGGCCCCAGGCTGAGTACAAAGCTCCATAGCTCCAGTTTGAGGGCTACTTGGCTATGTTCTTTCTGGTGCTTGAGCAGGCGAGCACAGGAGGCAAATCAGACTTCTCTCTTCATAGCTTTGTTGACCCTTGTGTAGGAGCCCAGGGCCCTGGGCTGCAGCCTTACTGAAGCTGGTGAGGGTAACCCAAATGCTGAGCATACTACAGCTCTCCTCATATGCAGGCATAGGTCCCTCCAGGAGTACACTTATCTTCTGTCTCTAGCTGTCCCTCTCGTCTGCTGTAATCCAAGTATTTTTGAGTGTCTCTCAAATGTAATAGCTGAATGGTCATTTTACATAACCTATTGTTTGACTTAAACCTCAGGTAGGAAGATCTCATGTGTTCATTCTTGAAAAATGTCAGTGTCTCTCAAGAATGGCTGCTCAATGTGAGCTGTTTTCTGTTCCATAGAAGGGGATGCCCTCTTGCTGGTCCTTTTGCCTCATCCACCTGACAGCTACTCTGGCCTGGCGTTGCCTGTGGGAAGCAGAGGGAATTGACTACCCCAAGGGACCAGAGGGCTGAGGGGAACTAGGCTATGATTCCCTGGGCTAGCTTCCAGGGAATGGGTTTGGGGCTTGAGAAACTTGATGGCAGTCCCTGGCTCAGAAATGTCCCATCTTGCCCAGTTTGCTCTGCTCAGGTGCTCTACCCCCACTCCCAAATCTCCTTTGAGTCTTAGAAGCTGTTTCCCCATGCGCTGCTAAAAATGGAAAAGAGTCTACTCTTCAGATGGTCTGTGGAGACTGAGGAGCCAGGCTTGTGCCTCTGGATGGTTTGCACTGGCTGCAGGCCCAGCACTGCCAGGAGAACACCCAGGGCAGGCTTGGCTTCTCTTGAGAGGCTGGCTGTGATTCACAGGTCTGATGTTTATCTATCTAGAAACCAAGAGGTCTGGCTTTGTGCACCCTTGGGGCTTCTCTCAGGTAGTAGACCATGTTCTGTTCTCACCCCTGAAAACATCACACTTTGCCTAAGGTCACCACAGTGATGAATGTAGCAAGGACCAGTGTTGGCAGGTGTTCCAGTTCACAGCAGCTTTTACTGTGAAAGCCATCTGTTTTCCTTTCTCACAAGGTGCTATTCTTCTCATTCAGGACAAATCTGTAGTCAAACTCGAGTTTAAAAACTTCTTAAAGGGCTGATGCGATGACTTACCCAGTAAAGGCACTTGGTGCCAAGCCTAAAATCTAAGTTCAGTCCAAGGACCCACATGTAGATGGAGAGAACCAATGCCTGCAAGTTGTCTTCTGACATCCACAGTGGCATGTATACATGCACAAATACACATAAATTTAAGCTCTTGTGTCTGGGTATGGTGGTGGTTCATGACTGTCATTCTAGCACTTGGGAAGCTGAGGCAGGATTGATACAAATTCAAGGTCCATTTGGCCTACTTTGTTTGTTGCAAGCCTGTTTCAAATGGATCACCAGAGCACATAGTCACATAGGTCATGGGTGCTTGACAATAAGACTGGCCGAACAGCTGGGAGGAAGGAGGGTAGGTGCTGTCACTTGAGGATCCACTGATGCCAGCCGCTAAGTGGGGTAGGTATTTTTTCCTCTGCTTCCTGACCCCACCCTGTTCATACTCTGGCCTTGTTTCTGCATCCTTGTGGGAGCCTTTCTGCTGTTCTTAAGTTAAATAATAAAAGTTGAGTTAAATAATAAATAATAATAAATCAATCCTAGTACTTGGGAGGCTAAGGCAGGAGGACTGCTCAAGTTTGAGGGCAGCCTGGGCTATGTAGTGAGTTCCAGGCTTAATGCCAGAAACTGACTTGCAGCCTCTCAGACGCCCACAGGTCAGCTGCTGTCCAGGACAGAGGCAAGGGCTTAGCTGTTGAGTAGGGAGGAGGTGGCAGCACAACTTCCCTCCCCAGCTCCCAAATCTCTCTGTCAGAAGAGGTCTGATGAAGCTGTCAATTTGCAGCCTGGTTTGATTCATCCCTCCCCTCTGGGCATAGTTGGCTCTGTGGTGCTCTTGAATACAAACTCTGGCTCCTGGAAGGAGCTGCAGAGGAAGGGGGACCTCAGGGCTCTATATCTCTTCACGCTTCCATCTAGGTCACCACCCTCCACAGTTTCCAAAAGCCTTGTTCTCCCTCCCTTCTGATAAGATTTCAGTGGCCCTGGGTTCCATGCTGCACAGATACTGTCACAAAGAGGGTGACTGCCCTTGGGGCCAGCTTCAGCCTGATCTCCTGCCAGCTGCTGTTGAGGCGGCACTTAACTGCATCAGCCACCAGGAAAGGCACATCGGCCATAGGCTTTGGGTCTGGTTTACCTCTCGTTGCCTTGCTTTGCCCTTGGTCTTTGGCTTCGTTATCTACACAAAGCACTGTCCTCACAGCCCAGCACACCTTATAGTCTTCTTTCTCTCTCACCCCTTACCCAGCTTTGTTTGCTCTTTTGGAGAAAGTAGTTGGCTTTCAGCTGCTCCATCAGAACCTCAGAGTCATGGCACAGGGCCCTTGTGCTGCCCACCCTTCCCTAGGGTACCCCTGTCAGGCATGTGACTGACTGCATCGTCTCCCCTCTCTCTCCTCTCTGCCCCAGATCAGTGGACCATCCCCTGCCCGGATCCTCTCTCTCCACAGACTTTGGCAGCTGGCAGATGGTAACGGGCTGTGGCAGTATTCAGGAACGGGCTGTCCTGCACACAGACTCCTCTCTCCCTTTCAGCTTCCCGGATGAGCTCCCTAACAGTTCTCTGTAAGTGTCTTGCTTGAGAAGGCAGGATACTCCCCTGCCCATGTCAAAAGCTGGAGAGCAATCAGGAGTGCTGGTCAGGAGTGAGGCAGAGGCTGACCAGAGGGAGCAGCTCAGGGTGTCTGCCCCTCCCCATTTGTCTGCAGCCTCTGGATCCCCAGGATTGAAGGATGCCTGTGGCAGCTCAGCAAGTGCATTAGGCTTCATGTTCACTCTTCTTGGCTCCCAAAAACCCATCCACAGATGTGTCGGGTGTGCCCTGAGGGAAAGCTAACTGGACTATAACTATAGAGGTTTCTATTTATGTGTGAGGCTTTGCCTGACATGAAAATCCTTTGAAAGCTGAACAGTGGGGTAGGAAGCTAGGTGTATGTTGAAGACCAGAGCAAAATGGCACTGGGTTAGCCTGGCTCTGCAATCCAAGCAAAACCAAGAGTTACTTTCCACCCCCACTCTTCCACTTTTGCCTCAAGACAAAAAATAAGGACTGTATGGTACTGCTAGATCACATGCCTCTTCCTCAAGGGAAACCACATGTACCCTTGCATCTTTGGTGGCTGGTAGATGTCAGACAGGAGAGACCCTCCAGTTCATGGGGAGTAAGGCCTGTTCCTCAGATGTACCTACACAACAGGCCCTTGAGTAAACCTTCCTTCTCACTACCAGCTGTGTTGGGATGGCTTGAAATTCTAGGGACTCGCCCATCACCACTGCTGGTGACAGTTAACACCCAACCCTTTGCTGTCCAAGTGGAGGCAAGTTACTCTGGAAATAGGGAAAGATGAGGGTCTACCTGAAGTCAGGCTGGGGCTAGACAGACACTAGGATACCTGAATAATACTTTCAGATCCTAGCCCTGAAACTGGGACGTCACCTTAGGGCTTCCAAATCCATTGCTTAGTCCCGCCTCCCTGGAGTCAGGCCCCAATCCACAAAGATAGATCTTAGATTATTTAATGTGTTTTTGAGACAGGATCTCTGGCCCAGTGTTGGATATAGTAGTACTCAAAGGACACCTTGAACTTATTTTCCATCCAGCCCTTATTATACCTCCTGAATGTTGAGGTTACAGACATGTGTCCCCAAGCCTGGCTTATGTGGTGGTCTTAGGGATGGAACTCTGTTTCATCCATGCTAAGCAAGCACTCTTCCAAACAGGCCACATCCCCAGCCCAATTTTGGAGGATAAAATAAAAATCCTTAGATGTTTCTATAAAGAAGTGTTGCCGGGCGATGGTGGCACAGGCCTTTAATCCCTGCACTCGGGAGGCAAAGGCAAGCACGTGTCTTGAGTTCAAGGCCAGCCTGGTCTACAGAGTGACTTTCAGGACATCCACAACTGTAACACATAGAAACCCTGTCTCCAAAAACACAAAAAAAGTCCTCTCCTGCCAGACTGGGGAGAGAATCCTGTGGAGACAGCGTGGACCACCCCCTGCCCTGCTTGTCAGCACCCCTCACCTCAGAGGAGCAGGCAGTCACAGCCCCAGATCATCTAACCTAGAACCTACAAAGCAAGCCTCATGCTGTCTCTGAGCTGCTAGCCAGGCCCCCAGATCTGGGGAGTTCTCAAAGGACAGAAGATTCTGTGATCTCAGAGCCTCCAAGATTGATTTGGAGTCTGTCCTTGAGGAAGCAATCTAAATCGTAAATGCTTTGTTTCCCCATCTATGGTCTTGAAATCTTGGCCTTGACTTTCCCAAGCCTGTTGGCCTGCTCTTGAGAGAGAGACAGTTGTTGTACCAGCTACATTGCCCATTTGTGTACTACGTACATCAGTCTGTCTCAGCTGGCTTTCTTGTCTCTAATCAGATCAGTCTTTGTCCCTTCTGCTGCCTGAAGGTGGAGGGCTATGTGAATACACATGTAGACCCCCAGATAATCCTTATTCCTTGTATTATGTGGATACAGCCTTTTCTCCACTGAACCTGAAGAGAAGCTGAGAGACTTGCACACGGCCTCCAGCCTGGGAAAAAAACCTGATTAGAAAGGTTCAAGGACACGTCTCTCCCCACAGTGCCAGCAGAGCCCTCAGGGCTGCTCCTGGATTGCAGGGGTTGGCATCACCTCATTTTCCTTGTGCTGCTGTTGGATTGGTTTGACTTTTCTTTGCCCCCCGCTGCTCTCTTCTGCCTCTCACAGACAACTCCCACCAGCCTATTTCCCTAGGAACCTTTCTGTCCTCCCCTGTTGGCCTCAAGACTGTCCTCTATTCCCAGACTTCTGTTTCCCTAGGACTTAGGCTAACTAGGAAAGGACATGTTGCTGTTGCCTCTGACAGTATCGGGGAAGGATTCTCCAAGGATGGCTTCCAGAAAGCAGAAAGTTGGGATGAGTTAGTGTGGTCCTTGTTGGTCTTCATGCCATGGCTGTGGAGACTCATCTAGGTCTGTGGCCCTTGAAGAGGCTCTCCAGCAAACCCTCTAGCAAAATGTCTGCATATACCTGACCTTGAGTCCAGAGGATGGGTGCAGGTGATCATCTCAAGCCTCTTCTGTTAGAGACCCTAGGGCGTCAGACAACCCCATGTGGAATTCACACATGGATAGGCTGGAGTTGTGTATGCTTCTTTCCCCTTTTGACCTGTAATTCCAGACAGCAGAGTGAGACTTTTGGTCTGCCATGATCAGTGCCCTAACAGGGAAGGAAAAAGAATGAGAGCAGCACCTTTCCAGCTCTTTACCTGGGAAGCCCCAGGACTGAGGTGCAGCTGGAGCCCAGGCTTTCCACTGGGAGGTCCTGGCCTCTTAGGGCAGCTGGTTTTCCTGTGACCAAAAGCTCCCTCCAGAAGGTGTCTGGTTCTAGCCACAAGAAGGCTATAGTCTGCTAGCAGCTGAGACCCACTGCCATATCTTGGGCGTCTCCTTTCAGGCAGGCACACAGCTTGTTCTTAGAGGGAATGGGAACCAGCGGGTGTCGGAGCTAATAATTCCACTGCTTAGCTCCCCCTTCCCCACCACCAGAATGACTGTTTGCCCAGCAGAAAGTAAAGTCGGTGCTCCAATAAGTTGTTCTGCAGTGGAAGAACAGACTGAGAACTGAAACTTAATTACTGTGTAAGGAAATATATGTGGAGTCCAGGTTACAAGCTAGATGCTGACTTCGTGCAGTTGAAGTTTGAGGTTAGGCCATGTGAAATGAGGTTATTGGATCCTGTCCTGTGGTAATCTATTCCTCTCTCTCTCTCTCTCCCCCCCCACAGACTTACAGCTCTGAGTGACCGGGAGACACGGCTGCAGGAGGTGCGCTCTGCCTTCTTGGCTGCATACAGCAGCACAGTGGGGCTTCGGGCAGTAGCCCCCAGTCCCTCTGGTGCCATCGGGGGCCTGCTAGAACAGTTTGCCCGTGGTGTTGGGCTCCGGGGCACAAGCACCAGTGCCTTGTGAAGTTGACAGCACATAGCCGTTTCCTGCTCCTGTCGCAGTTTGAGCCGTCAGTGGAATCAAGCCATGCCTGGCAAAGGGGCACTTGGAGAGCAGAGGGAAATCTCACACCCTCCTCTGTGACGCACATGGCAGCCCCAAACCTGGGCAGGCCTGAGGATGGGATCTTCTAGCTCCCAACCTCTTGACTGGTGACCACTCTCGTCACTGCCTCCCTCCAACCCTGGTCTTTGGATTCCTATCAACTCTCAGAACTGGGGTTTTCCTGGGGCCTTGGAGAGGCCATAATGTTGTAAAAACCCTGTTCTGCAGTTTTTGTTTCCTGGGAAGGAGAGTCACCTGCACTGAAAATGAGGCAGTTTCACACCAATCACAAAATAAAAGCAAGGTCTTTTTGAATGGCTCTTGTCTGGTATCTCATGTGGTTGTGACTGTCAGAGCTGCTCAGAACCTTACTGTCCTCTCTTGTGCTGGATGAAGGTTTTGAGACTTTGGGGAGTTGTGATGCAGGAAAAGCTGTACCTGAGTTTGTCTTTGTTTTCTGTGCTGGGGACAGAAACCAAAGCCTTGTGTATGATAGGCCAGATGCTCTACCACTGAGCCAAATTTCGAGTCCCCATCAGTCAACTCAGTCAATAAAGGGAAGCATATGAATTCATAAACCTGAGATGGGAGATGGATCAACAGGCCTGAGTGAGCTTGGTGACAGCCACTATTCATATGTGTAGGTTCTGGGGCTCCTCACCAACTCTGGATGTGGACTTTCCATCTTTAGCAGGTTCTGAAGCAACTATCCTGGGATGAAAGATCTGGGCTAATTAATAGAGGGACAGGCTTCTGGGCTATGGAGGCAGCAGTGGACACACATGGGAGGGGAAGGGAGTCTGGGGTTTTTTGGGGGGAGGATTGTTTTTCAAGACAGGATTTCTCAGTGTAGCTTTTGGAGTCTGTCCTGGAACTCACTCTGTAGACCAGGCTGGCCTTGAACTCAGAGATCTCCCTGCCTCTGCCTCCCTAGTGCTGGAATAAAGGCATTGCACCAGCACCACCAGACTGGGGGGTCTGCTTTATGAGTGTCAAATTTCAAAGGCATCAAGCTAAGGGTTTCATAGAGTCCTTCACCATTCACTGATCCTCTCACACCTGTCCTGGGATGGAAACCAGGGCTTTGCATACAGTAGACAAGTGCTTTACAATGAGCTATGTCCCCAGAGCCCTGATCTGACAGGCCATCAGTGTGAATACCCAGAAGTTACCAAGCCTATTAAAATACCCCAATAGTACCCCAGTAACTGCTATTAGGGCCTTAACCACTAATAATAACTTGCTCAAGGTCACATGGATATTAAGGGAATAATGAAGCTTCCAGAGAGGAAGGTGGGTCAGGAAGAGGGAAAGAGATGTTGAGAGCCCCTCAGAATCGGAGGTGACCAACTCCCACATGCCACCCCAAATGTTTCAGGACCATGGATAGTACTGAGCTTTTCAGCACTCCCGAGGAGGCTCCAGAGGAAGTGTAGGTCAGAGCTGGGGTCTGGGTGAGGTTTCCAACCAGCTCCTGGCTGCTCCAATGGGGCGGGGGCCGCCTGCAGGGCCGGGCGGGGCTGTGCTGCCATCTGGAGCCGCTGCTGCCAGCGGCCACTGTCAAGGCGCGAGCAGCGGAGCGCACACAGGGCTGGAGAGAGCACCGCTGCCTTGGCACATGGGCCATCCTCGCCCCTAGCTCAGGTGGCTGGGGTCTCGCAGCCAACCCCCACCCNGACTTTGGCCACTGGACCAGCCATGTCTCTCAGCGGAGCCTCGGAGCGCAACGTCCCGGCCACCAAGATTGAAATTACTGTGTCGTGCCGGTGAGCGGGCCATGCTAGGGAGGGCTTAAGTACTGGCAATGCCCCAGCCCCACGCAGCTGTAGGCTCGGTGTGGGCAGGGGGCTAGACCACAGAGGGGACCACCACAAGCGGGAAACAGAACCAAGGCTGAAGGCGGGAGTCACTGGCAGGATGAAGGGAGGGAGGTCTCCTTGGGCAGCCCCACCCTATAAAAGCGGGCTCAAGCCTACCAGCTCAAAATGTGGGCTGCAGGGATTTCTTAAGAGCTAGACCACAAGGGGCCAAAGTTCTGGGGCGAACCGCCTTCCTGGACCCTTGGAGACAATATGAGCATATATGCAGCCAATTGGCAGAGATTTCTGGTGTCCCGAATGCTGACAGTGTGGACCCCAACACTCACTGGGGATAGTGATAGGGAGGGAGTACGATTTGAACCCCATGTCTCTTCCAGATGCCCAGTTTAGGACTGTGTCAAGGTGGTGGGCTGCAGAATGATCTAGCCCTCTGTCCATTTGTTTGTTGCTTTTTTTCTAGAAATCTGCTAGACCTGGACACCTTCTCCAAGTCGGACCCCAGTAAGCGGCTCCAGGGCCTGGAGGAGGAACCCGGGGTGTAGGAGCGGGTGGGGCGGTAAGGGGTGCGGGCCGACCTGACGAGCTTCCCTCCCCTGCCCCCACCCGCAGTGGTGGTGCTTCACACGCAGAGCCGGGCCAGCCAGGAGTGGCGGGAGGTGAGTCCCAGAGTCCCAGCCTAGCTCAGGGCCGCTCCCGGGAACCTCCAGCCCGGCTGCTCGTGCTCATCCTCCGTCCCCCCGCCCAGTTCGGACGAACGGAGGTGATTGACAACACTCTGAACCCAGACTTCGTGCGCAAATTCGTCCTCGACTATTTCTTTGAAGAAAAGCAGAATCTCCGCTTCGATGTGTGAGGCTCCTAGAATCCTGTCTTGGTCTACCGCCCCTCCTCCCAAACCTGGATCAGTTCGGAATTCTGCCTGGTCCCCACCCCCATCCCCACCTTCCTACCTGACTCCTTCCCCAGGCCCAGGACCCTCGCCAAAGGGCATCACTCTGGTCTTAACTCCGCCCCCACACCCAGGTTGGCTCCGCCTTAGAAAGGATCCATCCAGTTCCTACCCACAAGCCTGACCCTACCCACAACCCTGCCACCTAATTTAGCTCCACCTTGACCTCGGCCCCCTCCCCCACCAAGCCTTCACCTTGGCTTCACCCCAGGCATGACTCTCTCGACCCTTACACACATGTCCCAAACCAGACCCAGGTTCAACTGGGGTCTACTGCCCCCCTTTTCACCTACAATTTTAACCAAGACTGAACCTAACCTCTTCCAGACTTCGGTTCCACTCTCTTTTTCCAGGTACAACGTTGACTCCAAAGCCAACATCTCCAAACCGGTAAGCCTGCAGCGACGGGCAGGCTGCCTGGGCACACAGAGAGGCTAACCTATCAAAGGACTTCCCTCCCCCCTCCCAACATCCTCCACCAGCACACCAGCCCTTCTTAGGTCCTGGCCCCTCTGGCCTCCCTCCCACCAACCCCAAACCCAGCTCCTCCCCTGGTCTGCTCCAGCCTTATTCACTGCTGTTCTTCCTTCCCTGCCTACCTCCTGGAACTTGCAGAAGGTGAGAATTTGATTGGGAGCTCATCAAGAAGCAGAAAACATGTGGGGCTGTGGCCCTGGCAATGGCCCTCTGTCACCTGCACTTCGGAGTTATCTTGGTCAAGAGCAGCAGCATCACCGGGTGGGCTTGGTTGGCACTCAATGCCCCCCCATCTGGCTGACTCCCTATCTTGGCACAGGACTTCTTGGGACAAGCGTTTCTGGCCCTCGGAGAAGTGATCGGAGGCCAGGGCAGTCGAGTGGAACGACCTCTTACGTGAGCTGAAGGGAAAAGGGTCCAGGGGAGGGAGGGTCTCTCTGAGTTCACCCTTCCAGCAAGACTGTTGGCAGAATGGCTGGTGGGACTGCAGAGAGTGTCCCAACAGGAGCTTTGCCTAGCTCCCTTACTCCTGTAGAAAGTTGGACTCTGTTCAAATCAATCTCAGGCTGGACCTGTTTCCTCTTCATTCTTTTTCTAAGTTTGATTCAATCTTTAAAGCTTTCTCCCAAGCCCTACTCCATCGGGAAGCTTCCTGGAATAGATCAAATCCTCCGGTCTTGCTACTATACCCGCTCACTAGACGGTGTATTAGCCACATTCCAAAGCCTTGCCCTGGTTGAGGACCCCCAGATTCTGCCCCTGGACAAGCCTCTGTCACCCACTGTTTAATGGGCTAAAGTTGCAAAAGTGAGCCAAGTTGGAGGGAGGAGGTGGAAATCAGTGCAAAACAGGCAGTAGACATAGTAAACAATATATGGAGAGAGGATCAAAGAAGAGGGATGCAGGAGAGCTGGTGGAAGATACATCATATTCAGTCATTCGGGCAGCTGGAAGGCTAGTAACCCTGGAGCAGTACCTGAAGGTGAAGAGTGAGTTCTGTAGACATGGAGGAAACAAGCCTAATCAACGTACATCAGAGCAAACCGGCCAGTGTGGGTGGAGCCAAGAGAGGGACAGGGCAGGAGGCAGTAGATTAGGAAGTTCCCAGTCAGGCCCTTTTAGCTTTCATTCTGAGATCCGAGTCTGTGTGAGGTTCTGAGCATGAGGAGTGCCATCACCTAACTATGCTGACCACTGGGTTAAGAATAAACCCTATGTGGACAAAGACAGAAGCAGATGGCAATCAGAAAGCAGCCATTGTACTCCAGGGAGGAAATATAGTGGATGGGAAGCTAGCTGGTCAGATTCTGGATGTACTCTGAAGGGGGAGCCAACAGATCCAAAACCCATAAAATACAGGAGGGAAAGGAAAGAGGCCAGGGCCTGCATCCCACCTGGGCAGCAGGAAAGATGAAACTGTGCTACCAATTGAAATGATTTGTTTTGGGGTTTTGGTTTTAAAATGAGTACACTGCCATGCATGGTGGCCCACCCCTGTAATCCCAGCACTCAGGATGCTGAGGCAGGCAGGTTGCCACAAGTTGGAGACCTGCTCAGGTAACATAGTGAGCTGCAGGCCAGGCTGTCCTACTCAGTGAAACCTTGTCTTGTCAGAGAGAGAGAAACAGAGGCAGAGAGAAAATCTGATCCAGTTTGGAGGGACTGATTCAACACGGACTTGTGTTCTATTAGATTCCAGGGTTTTTTGTTTGTTTGGTTGCTTGGTTTGGTTTTTGGTTTTTGTTGTTGTTGTTTTGTTTTTTCTTGAGACAGGGTTTCTCTATGTAGCTGTAGATATCCTGGAACTCACTTTGTAGACCAGGCTGGCCTCGAACTCACAGAGAGATTTGCCTGCCTCTGCCTTCCAAATGCTGGGATTAAAGGCGTGCACCACTACCACCTGGCATAGATTCCAAGTTTTAAGATCAGATTCCCAGGCTCACATTGCAAAAAAAGAAAAGAAAAGAAAAGGTTTTTTGTTGTTGTTGTTGTTGTTTTGGTTTTTTTTTCTTTTTTTGAAGAAAGGTACTGGAGTGTAGCTCAGTGGTAGACCATATCCTTAATATACATGTGGGCCTGAGTTTGATCCCAACACAATAAAAGGAAGAAAGAGGAGAAAGTAGAGAGGGAACCAACCACACTTAATGTTGCTGCAGCTCAAATAAAATAAGAATTGTAAATTACCTTTATATCACTGCTGGCTGACAAGAGTAGGTAGAGGCTAGAGAGTTTTAGAAGGTGGAAAGGGGGCATAGGAGCCAGAGAAATTTCAAGGAGTTTTTGATGTAAAAGGAGAAAAAGAGATGTGTATATAGCTGACCTGGGGTAAGGAATAGATTTACAGGGCTGGTGACACAGTTCAATGGCTAAAAACGTTTGCCACTCTACTTGATGACTTACATGATAGAAGGAGAAAACCAAATCCCACAAGTCACACACATACAAAATGTAAAATGATGCTCTATGTGGCCCTGTCTGTCCTGGAACTTGCTCTGTAGACCAGGCTGGCCTCAAACTCACTGAGATCCACCTGCCTCTGCCTCCCAAGTGCTAGGATTAAAAGTGTGCACCAGCACCACCTGGCTTAGATTCCAAGTTTTAAGATCCTAGTAATCCCAGCACTTAGGAAGCTGAGGCAAGTTTTGAGGTTCAAGGTCAGCCTGGGCTACATCATGAGAACCTTTCAAGAGAAAAGAGATTTATAATTTTTTAAATTGTTTTTAAATTAGCATGCAGAGTAATGGGCTTCATTGTATCTTTGTACAAATATTTAGGTTTGTAGTTTGTGACATGAGAAAAATCTCACCACATTTGTAATTTGAAGTGCCTGGGCCAGTAGAGTCTGAGACAATGGTGGAGTAAACGGAAGGGGAAGCCAGGCGGGTGTGGCAGCTCATGCTTATAACCCTAGCTCTCAAGAACAGGAGGACTGCCATGAGTTTGAGGCCATCCTGGTCTACATAGTGAGTTCCAAGTAATCCTTAGCTATAAAGAATCTCAAAGAAAAAGAAGGGGGGGCATTGCTGATGTCCTTGTGCAGACAAGACTGAAAGCAGATAGTAGCTAGCAGAGGGGTAAAGAGTCACATGACAGTTCATTTATAGCAGCTGTAGGAAGGCTCAGCCATGTGGATAAACATGCTGGTGGCAGGGTAGCATGGCGGTGGGTGGACCATCTCTTCTGGTTGCTTCAGTTTTGTCAGCAAGTGGGAAACCAGGTCACTCACTGGCTGAGAGAGGATGGGAGGAGGCCCTGATGCTTGAGGGGAGAAGAGTGACTCTTCGGTGTGACAGAACTGGAGAGAGAGGCCATGAGTGCTCGGTAGGGTCGCTGCGCAGTGGTAAGGACGAACCTGAGGTTTGTGGCCATGTGTCTGAAATGGAGACTGGTTAGATTATGTGGCCGTGCTCTACTGTGTGTGCAGTAAGAGTTAGACAGATTTGGGGTTAAACAGGGCTGCAGTTCTGCAAATTAGTAAAGTCAGAGCAGTGCTGGGAAGGAGGCTGAAGTTCACCCTGGGTGAGAGGCCAAGGAGAGCATGGCGAGAACACAAGGCAATGCAGTCAACAGCTGGTGGTTCACTGTGCTGGGTACAGCTCCATCCATAGTACACACAATCTGTTAAAGTTTGCAGGGTCAGGATTTGAAGGAACTAAAAAAGGTAGCTGGGAGGTGGCGGCACACACCTTTAATCCCTGGATTCAGGAGGCAGAGACAGGTGGGTCACTGAGGCCAGCCTCTACAGAGTGCCAGGGCTACACAGAGAAACCCTGTCTCAAACACACACACACACACACACACACACACACACACACGGAGCTAAAAAAGCAATTCTTTTTATTTATTATCCTTAATTTTGTCATCGTTGTTTGAGACAAGGTTTCTCTGTAGCCCTGGCTGTCCTCCTGCCACTCACTCTGTAGACCAGGTTGGCCTTAAACTCAGAGATCCACCTGTCTCTGCCTCCCAGTGCTGGGATTGAAGTCATACATCACCATGCCCAGCTGAAACAACTCATTTTATTTTATTTTGATTTGTTTGTTTCTCTAAGTCCGGGGTGACCTTGAAGTCTCTTTGTAGAGGAGACTGGCCTTAATTTCTTACCCTGCTGCCTCAGTCTCCCAAATGCTAAGACTGCAGGCATGTATCACTACATCACATTTTATTATTATGCTAAGACTGCAGGCATGTATCACTACATCACATTTTATTATTATTATTTTTTATGAGACAAGGGGTTTTTTAATTTTATTTCATGTGCATTGGTGTTAGGGTGTCAGATCACCTGGAACTGGAGTCATAGGCAGTTGTGAGCTACCATGTGGGGGCTGGGAATTGAACCCGGATCCTCTAGGAGAGCAGCCAGTGCTCTTAACCGCTGAGCCATCTCTCCAGTCCTGAGACAAGGCTTTTATGTAGCTCTGGCTGCCCTAAAACTTGCTTTGTAGACCAAGCTGGCCACAAACCTAGATGATCCTCCTGCTGGCTCCTGAGTACTGGTGTTATAGGTGTGGCTGTCATGCCCAGCTGAACTCTCTCACTTTAAAGATGGGGAAGTCACATAGCAAGTTAGGGCCAGGATTTGAACCCACAACTCTCCTTTTTTATTTTTTTTGTTTTGTTTTTCTGGGTTTTTTTGTTTGTTTGTTTTTGGTTTGGTTTGGTTTGGTTTTTTGAGACAAGATTTCTCTGTATAGCTTTGGAGCCTATCCTGGAACTTATTCTGTAGACCAGGCTGGCCTCGAACTCACAGAGATCTGCCTGCCTCTGACTCCTGAGTGCTGGGATTAAAGACGTGTGCCACCATCACTCGGCTCCTTATTTGTAAGGGGGCAGGCACACATGTGCCACAGAGGTCAGAGGAAAACTTGTGGGAGTTGGTCCCCTTCTTCCACCAGGCATGTCCTAGGAATCAAACTCAGGTTGGCAGGCTGGGTAGCAAGTACCTCCATCCCTTTACCCACTAACTCACTTTGCCAGTCCTGGACTAGATTCCCTGAACACTCTGAATCCCTTCTATCACAGGGTCCCTTAATGCTTAGGGACCCAGGCAAATCAGGAATGGGGATCCCTGGATCCACCCTTTGTGCACAGGGAAATGTCCCTTCAGGGCCAGAAGAGAATAAAGCTTCTTTCGTCTTTTTCATCTTAAGTCCTTTGTTGTTTGGGGAGTGGAGATGGGGTTGTTACTGCTTGCAGTTTGGTCTTTTGCTTTGAGGCATGGTCTTGCTATGTATCCTAAGCTGACCTAGAACTCTCTGTGTATCCCAGGCTAGCACCATGCTCACAGCAATCCTCCTGCCGTAACCTCACATGTGCTAGAATTATAGGCATGTGCTTCATGTCCACTTTTGTTTGTTGAGACAGAGTCTGACTTAAGCAGCCTAGGCTAGCCTCAATGTTTTGATCCCCCCTTCTCGGGCTTCCTGAATCTTACCTCCCATCTTCAAAAGGCAAAGCAAGATTTTGCATCTTGGTGTAAACAGAAATTCCTCCTCTCATTCAGAACTGTCCATCACACTCTACTGTCTATAGCATCTAGCAGGCCACACCCTAGAAGCTCCCCGAGGGCAGAGTCTGGCATATCTGCTGAGTGCCCACTGGCCCCTCCCAATTTAGGACAGTGTTTGGCCTGGGATAGGCAGTCAGGGCTGTTTGAAGAAAGCACCCTTCACATGTACAAGGCTTACAAATCATTTGCCTTCCAGGCACTTGTTCAGATCCCTTTACAGCTGCTTGCCATCCTCATTTCTTAGAGAGAAACAATACCCTACAGGAGTCCAGCAGCTTAAAAAACAATGAAACACACCCGCAGTCTACTACACGCCTTTGCCATACTGCTGTTAATGTGATACCCCCTCAGCCAGTGTGCAGCAAATCAAAGCAGGCCTTTTCCCACCAGGAGCTACTCAGAATAGAAGTGGGGCATACTTAGGGGATTGTCAGCAAATAGAAAACTGGCCCACAGAAACCCAGACTGATTACCCCAACTCTCCCTTCTCTCTGTAAGGGGCCTTTTCTGCTTCCAGGGGTGTGCCGGGCAAGAAGTGTGGAACCATACTGCTGACTGCTGAAGAGCTCAGCAACTGTCGGGTCAGTGAGAACCACATGCTAGACCACAAACTCCTTCATTTCCCAGACTCCCTCAACCAGCTGAAGGCTCCAGCTAGTTGGGTCTCAACAGCCCGCTCTATCAATCCTTAGGACATTGCAACCATGCAACTGTGTGCAAACAAGCTGGACAAAAAGGATTTCTTTGGGAAGTCAGACCCTTTCCTTGTGTTCTACAGAAGCAATGAGGATGGCACGTGAGTCACCCCATACAGCACTGAGGCTAGGAATGAGGTCCATGCTTAATGAGTGGGAAATCTTGGGATCCTCTGTAGGTAGTGGTCTCAGTGCCACTCCAAGGAATTTTACAGTTTCCTGCCTCCCTCCAGGTTCACCATCTGCCACAAGACAGAGGTTGTGAAAAACACACTGAACCCAGTATGGCAGCCCTTCAGCATCCCTGTGCGGGCACTGTGCAATGGAGACTATGACAGGTCTGGTTCAGTATCAGTTGCTCTTTCAGGGGACCAGGACATGAGTGAGGCTCCCTCTGAAAAAAGGATGAGGTTCCTGAGTCCCAGAATGAGGACTAGTAGGTGAAAGAGCAGGGGAACAAATGAGCTAGCAGATACAAGGATAGATGGTCAGAGGGGTGGCTAAACTGGGAATGGTTGAGTGTGTGGAGAAACTGTGAATGGGTGTATAAAGGGGTGGTGGGTGGGTAGAGGAGAAGATGATGAAAGCATAGAAAATGAACAGAAAATTCGACTGGTAGGTATATCAGCAGACGGAGAGAAGATGGGCAATTAACAAATGGAGATGTGATAGACGAGCATGTAAAAGTTGATGAATGGCTGCAGAGCGGCAGACACATGAATGGAAAACCAAGTAGAATAGAAAAGGACAGGTAGAATGACAAGTGGATTGATGGCCAGACAGATGAATCATGGATGGATGAAGAGATGATTAGTGGATGAATCAGCTGATGGATGTGCGTAAAGGAGGTGGCTGACCCAAAGGAACTACTGAGTGGGTGGTACAAAGACTGGTGGGTGAATAGGGTAGAAGGACTGAAGGGCACCTGAATGGCTGCTTATGCAAATGAATGGACAGACGTTAATATGGTTGGGTATTTATTTGAGTAGATAAACAGACAGGTGGGTGCTTGTATGTATTAGAGTTGGTGAATGATGGGTTGTATGGTTTGATGGGTGAATAAAAAGGGGTAGATTAATAGTTAATTGTATTGGCATATATATGAGTGAACGGATGGCTACATAGATAGTTTGATGGATTGAACTTAATAGATGTGTGAGACAGGGGACAAAGTCTTTGAATCCAGGTGTGGTGACACATGTTTGTAACCTCAGGACTCAGGAGGTTGAGGCAAAAGGATCCTGAGTTTAAGGTTATCCTGGGCTATACAACAAGGTTGTTGAAGGAAAGAAGAAAGTTCCAGAAGAAAGGGAGAAAAAGATGAAGTGAGGGTAGGTTAAGGTCTTTGGAAAAAGGATATCTGGGTTTACTATCAGCTCAGTAACTTCCTAGCTATGAGATCTTAGCCAAGGTACTTAGATTTCTGGGGTGAGGAGTAGGGGGAGAATATATAGCAACAAAAACCATGAACAACAGTACTTACAGAGAATATTTGTTAAATTAAATGAGACAGTCTGAAAGTGTTAAGAACACTGCCTGGAGTAAAGGGAGATTCAAATGGGGTGTGTATGGTGTGTGTGTGTGGTGTGTGTGTGTGATGTGTGTGTGGTGTGTATGGTGTGTGTGTGTGGTGTGTGTACAATATGTGGTGTGTGTGGTATGTGTGTGGTTGTGTGGTGTGATGTGTATGTGTGTGTATGGTGTGTGTGTGTGTGTGGTGTGATGTGTATGGTGTGTATGTGCAGTGTGTATGTGTGGTATGTATGTGTGTGATGTGTGTGAGTGGTGTGTGTGTGTGGTGTGGTGTCTGTGTGGTTGTGTGTGTGTGATGTATATGTGGTGTGTATGGTGTGATGTGTGTGTGGTGTGTGTGTGTGGTGTGTGAGTGGTTGTGTGGTGTGATGTGTATGTGTGTGTATGGTGTGTGTGTGTGGTGTGATGTGTGTGGTGTGTATGTGCAGTGTGTATGTGTGATATGTATGTGTGTGTGGTGTGTATGTGTGTGATGTGTGTGAGTGGTGTGTGTGTGTGGTGTGGTGTCTGTGTG
>LOJH01017576.1:0-11985 GCA_001685095.1 Ellobius talpinus
CCGGCCTTGAACTCAACATCCCTGTGCCTCAGCCTCCTGAGATTACAGGGGCGTGTGCACCACTCCTCGGTCTCTCAGGTCTCTTTGTTTTTTATCAGTGCATATTAATTATACAGAGTGATGAGTGTCCTTGTCATCTCTAGCCACTGTTGTAAGGACTAATCCATCTGTGAGCGGGAGCCCTCATGTCCTAACCCACAGTCCTCAGCCTCAAAGTACCATTTCCTAGTACCACCTTGATTAAGGAATTTTGTTTCCTGTCGCAAGCTCGCGCGCACACACACACACACACATCACAGAGTGCAAATTTCAGGAGATAGGTCTCTCCACCATGCATGGGGATTGAACTCAGGTTTTCAGGTGTGGTGGCAAGCTCCTTAACCTTCTGAGCCCTAATATCACCTCCTAAAACCCCCATTGTAAGTGGATCATGTCCCAACATGTATGACTGCATTCACATCACAGCAGAAGGGGCGGGATGTGGCGTTCCTGCAGTTCTAAAGCTCCACACAGGATATGTAACCCATTCGGGTCCTAAAGCTCCGATCTAAAACCCAGGGCCACTCTGACTGGCCCAGACCTCGGCCACTGAGCTGAGGTGGAGCCTGGTCACAAAGGGAACACAGGCAGAGGCATGGAATGACTTGGAAGGGGCTGGCAGAGCACTGGACTAGGGGCAGGAGCCAGGGCCAGACCTTGGGGTATGTAACCCTAGGAAGAAGTCATGTCCTGAGAGTGTCCATCAGGTTAGATGAGATGCCTTGGGGTACCCATGGCTATGGGGACACTGCTATCATTATGATATTATGATGTCATGAAACTCCATGGCAAGGAAGTAGCTCTGAAGTGACACCATTCAAAAAACACTTAAAATTTTCTCTTTTAGAAAGTGGTCAGCACCAGGTGGTGGCACAAGCCTTTAATCCCAGCACTTGGGAGGCAGAGGCAGGTGGATTTCTGTGAGTTCGAGGCCAGCCTGATCTACACAGCAAGTTCCAGGACAGCCAAGGCAGAGAGAAATGAGAGAGAGAGAGAGAGAGAGAGAGAGAAAGAGAGAGAGAGAGAATGACTAGCAGAGCAGTGGTGGTACACGCCTTTAATCCCAGCACTTGGGAGGCAAAGGCAGAAGGCTCTCTGAATTTAAGACCAACCTGGTCTACAGAATGAGTTTCCAGGACAGCCAGGGCTGTATAGAGTGACCCTGTCTCAAATAATTAATGAATAAACAAACAAACAAATGCCAGAAAAACAAAAACAAAGCAAAATGGAAGTGTGTGACTTGTACTGCATCCAGGTGCTAGACCAGTGAAAACCACAGCCTAGATGGTGAGCAGGTGGCACTGTTAGTGCCCCACCCACAGCTGGATGAGGCTTTGTAAAGGATTCTGAGGTTGCATCAAGGTTTAAAGGTGAAGAACTCTGTGATCCATTAGTAATGCCTACCACAGGCATGGTGAGGGGAGCAAAGGCCAGGACGCTGGTTGGCCATAATGTGAATTGAGAGTAAGAAAGCATTTAGACTGGAGGCCCTGTGGTAGTGGCTGCTTATTAGAGGACCCTGGTCAAGTCTCTGCTCTACTGCCTGCCTCAGTTTGCTTTGAGAAGCAAATATGCTGATGAGGACTCAGGGTTATCTGGAAGGTCAGGAGTCGAAGGTCACACTCAGGAACTCAGGAGCTTGAAATCCCTGCCTTCCTGTTTCCACCCGACCTGCTCTAGTCTCTGCTTGGGCCACTGGGTGGTAGAGGGGAAGAGGCTGAAGGGCCCTAAACTGTCTCCTCTGTGGGACTTGCAGAGCTGAGACTTGGGAAGTGGTGGGAAGTCTAAGAGGAGGGCTTCCGAAAGTAACCCTCCGTCCTCTGCCTATGGGAGGAAGACAGAGGAGGTGGGACAGGGTGGGTGGGGCCGGGGTGTGCACCACACCCTGAGGTTGCCTGGGTCCATCCAGGCTCCTTGGCAAGATGCTGTTCCTTAGGAGAACAGAGAGGTAAGCAGACAGTGCGGGGTCCTGGGAGTGACCGAAGTGGCAGAGATGGCTAGCAAGGCCGGGGTCTGTGCTGTGGAGATCCTGGCAGCAGCCTCAGCTCAAACCTGGAACCCAGAAGTGGTGGGCCCAGCCAAACGTGCTTGGGGAGAAGATGGTGCAGGAAGAAGGTAGTGCCCTGGAGCCCTGGGCTGCTGTGGAATCCTGAAACTGGAGATGTTTCTGTGAGGCTCACAGTCTGTATTCTTTGAGGAAGTGTGAGTGGGGCTGGGTAAATCCACCTGCTTCTCCCTCACACTCCTTCTCTTCCAGCCAGTCCCATCTGCTGTGTGCAGAGCTACTGGCCTGCCCTTAAGTTAGGCTGGAGGCCCATTGCTCTGTGGCCACAGATCTCCATGTCCTGGCCACCTGCCCTCTAGGCCCCCGGTCCAGATTCAGACCCCAGGCAGGATGCTAGGGTTGAGCAGCACCCGAATCAATGAGCTTGGCTCTCTCATCTGGCAGACATGGACAGTGAGAGCCCCTAGGAGGGGAGGCAGCCTCCCAAAGCCACAGAAGAAAGCATTCTCTCCGTGGCCTTTTGTCTTCCAGAACAGAGGACACAAAGACCTTGGCTTTGACCATAGGAAATGAAAACACTTGGGCCTTAAAGACAGGAGTTTGCCTTAGTTAGGTCATGGGCAACGGGCTGTGTGACTTTGGATGTGTTACTGTCTTAGTTGGGGTTTCTATTACTGTAGAGAGACACTATGACCATGGCAACTCTTACAAAGGAAAACATCTCACTGGGGCTGGCTTACAGTTCAGAGGCTTAGTCTACTATCGTCGTGGTGGGAGCATGGCAGTGTGCCGGCAGACCTGGTACAGGAGAAGGAGCTGGGAGTTCTACATCTTGATCCACAGGCAACAGCAGGAATCTAAGCCTGGCTTGAGCATCTGAGCCCTCAAAGCCCATCCCCACAGTGACACACTTCCTCCTAAGAGTGCCATTCCCTATGGGCCAAGCATTCAAACACTGAAGTCTGTGGGGGGCCGTTCCTAGTCAAGCCACCACAGTTACCTAACCCCTCTGAGTCCCATGATGCTGGTGAAGATGGGGTGAAGGACACCCATGAGGATGCAGGTGTCCTGACGCGTCCTTAAGTTTCAATGGATGGGAGCTTGTGCTAGGGTGGGGCTGGTGATGACATGGACTTTTATGCAAATGTGGGGGCTCCATCCTTTTCTGTTGTTGTTGTTCTAAAAATATCCTAGAAAAATCACGGCTGCCGATGGCCTGGACCCTGCTACACCCTAGAGCAACTCCTAAAGAGCAAGCTCAGGGGTAGAGCAAGGTGGCTGGCTTCCCGGCCATGTTTTCCTGGCAGGGGAAATTTATTGGCCTGTGGTGTGAAATAGTGTTTATCTTAATTAGCAGGAAGTCGACCAATTTCTTAATAAAGGGCTTTGTGGAGGCTCGCAGTTGGGGTTGATAAGGTGGGAGGGAATAAGCAGGGGTATCAGGTCCTGCAGAGCTCCGCCTTGGCCACAGGTGCTGGGTGTTGTGGAAGGAGCCAGCTCTGACCAGGTGTTCTGGTAGTTTTTGTTTGTTTGTTTGTTTGTAATCAACTTGACAGAACCTTGGGTCACCTGGGGAAAGGAAACTCAAGTGAGAAATGTCTCCATAGGGTGGCCCTACAGGGAGGTCTGTGGCACATTTTCTTGATTGATGATTGACGTTGGAGGATCCAGCCCACTGTGGGTGGTGCCACCCTGGGCAGGAGGGCCTAGGTTGTGTAAGACAAGGATCTAAGCAAGCCAGGAGAAGCAAGCCAGTGACAGCATTCCTAGTGGCCTCTGCCTCAGTTCCTGCCTTGACTTCCCCTCATGATGGACTGTAACTGTAAGGTGATAGAAACCCTCTCCTCCCCAAGTTGGTTTTGGTCATAGTGTTTATCACAGCAATCGAAAGCAAACCAGGGGACCCACAGAGAGCAAAGTGTACCTCTCTGGCCTTTGACCTTTGACCTGTGCCATTTGGTGGGGTAAGGAAACAGGCTGGACCTGAGGTTGCCTTCTTTTCTTCCACAATGCCAGGGCCTGCAGCAGTGCTGATAAACAACCCCATCTTGCAGATGTGAAAACTGAGGCCCAGAGAGAGTTGGCGCCCTGCCGCCACCTAACTTGCCATAGCCACCTAGGTACCCTTGTGAGTTTGTGGAAATGAACAAACGGATAGGTTCCTGAAAGGTGTAACTTCAGGACAGATGGCCTGTGACACCTGCCCTCTACGATAGGGCCCCGTGCCTGTGGCCTGACCTTACAGGGACTTCAGTTGAGAGGGATCCTGCTTACCAGGAAAGGGCTGCTTCCTGATGTCAAGATTTGGGGGTTCATAAGCCACCTCAGGGTTCTCCAGAGACCTATCTACCTCATGCACTGGTTGGGGAAGGGACCTGGCATTACCCAGTCCCTGCACCTGCATGCCACGCTTGCTACTACTAAGAGTCCCCAAGTCTCACAGTCCAGAAGAGTGGGACACGCCTCAGCCTTCCTCCTGGATGTGCCCCCACCCTCCCTACCCCTTTTATAAACTGTTTAAACAGTGCTCTCTTTCTCTGTGCTAGCCGCTGTTACAGGCACTTTAAAGGTGTTTATCCTTCGTATGAAGGAAGTACCGTCATGTGCCCATTATACAAATGGGAAACTGAGGCACAGAGAAAATGAGGTGATTGTTCAAAAGGTTGTAGGGGGCATTAAACAAGCAAATCTGTTTAAAGGCACGATCACTCATTAATACACAGAAAAATCTTTACTTTTGTCTCTCTCTAGCTCAGACCCCTACCCTTCAAAATATGACTCATTCCAGAAGTTGTTGCCCTAGTCTGCTTTCCAGGACAGGGTCTCCAGCTGCAGATGTCCTCAGAGTGTTGAACTACTTGGCCTTAGCCTTAGCCCTGGTCATGTCCTTCCCAGCTCCTGACCACTCAGAGTCTCAGACAGGTGGGTGACCCAGTCAGCCCAAAGCAGGCACTCAGAGCCCTTTGGTCTGGGCTCGCTCGTTATCAGGTGTTTGTGGAGAGCTACTGTATGCCAGAGACTGTGAACAAGACAACCCCAGGAGTCCACACTGTGTGCAATGCCACCAAATAAACCAGCCACTTTAGCTCAGTGACCTTTAGGCTGGCACCCGTCCTGAGGATGGGCAGAACTAGCTGGGCAGTTAGGAGCCCCCGGGAAGCAGCGGCTTCTAAACTGAGGCTGGAGGTGGGGGCAGCAGGGAGTGTTCAGGCTTTGGGTGAGGCTGGTGAGGCCCAAGGGGTCCTCTGGTCCTCTCACAGGAGAGCACCCTGCACCAGGACCCAGGGGTGGGCCTGTGTCCTCACAAGTGACAGACACTAGAAAGGATGAGCAAAAGAGTTCTGGTCCTGCCCCTGGATTCCATTCTGATGGGAGAGAGAGAGATGGGTGACAGCAGCCAAGTGACCAAGTAAACAAGGTCACCACCCAGCATAGGGCTAAGGAAGCCATGGGTCTGGGAGGGGGTCAGTTAACAAGGTCACTGCCCAGCATAGGGCTAAGGAAGCCATGGGTCTGGGAGGGGGTCAGTAAACAAGGTCACTGCCCAGCATAGGGCTAAGGAAGCCATAGGTCTGGGAGGCAAGGGTCAGCGCTGAAGCTGCAGCTGGCACGTTTTCCTGAGGGAGCTGGGAGCCACAGATGGCTCTGGAGCAAGGGACTGGTGTGATTGGGTAGAGGTCAGATGACATCTGTACTCTGGGCTGGGGATGGAGGAGGAAGAACCCAAGGCTAGAGGTGGACGGGGCATCTAGGCAGGAGATGGAGCTTGGTCAGGACCGGTCGCCCTGCGGGGACTCTGGGTTTGGAAACTCCCTAGAGGGCAGAGGGCAGAAGGCAGGAGTGGGTGGCAGAGGCTAAGGAGAGTGAGGAGGTGGGATACTGGACAGGATGACAACAGGACAGGGTAGCCCTGGACTGCCCCGTGTGGATGCCTACCTCATAGCGGAAAGCCCAGTGAAAGGGTGGACAGGACAGGACCTTCAGCCAAGGTGAGACCTGACTCCTGGACCCCACAGAAGGGCTCAGTCAGCCTTCTGTTGGGGTGTCCCTGCCTTATCCCAGGACATCATCAGTGAAGGACGCTCTAGAACCTTGGGAATTTTTCTCAAGGGGACTGGGGTTCAGAGCCTTACTTGGCCAAAAGCAGATGCTATTTCCTGGGATGGGGCCCCTGTGCTCACCCTGTGCTCAGCTGTGGAGACCACTTTTGCCATGGTCACCCACATCCCTGTGGCTTCCAGAACAGCCCACTCCTGACTCAGTGGAAGCCATGAGTGGGGCAGGAAGGGACCTGCAAGATCCTCCCATCATGATTCTTGCTGGACCCCTTACTCTTTGGTAAGCTGCCCTTCCCCTCAGGGTGGGGCTGAGCTGGGACCCAGCAGGGCTCTGTCACTGTGCCTTGTAGAGAATGGGGGGGTCGGGCACAGGCGAGCAGTGTCTGAAACCTAATTGTGTTCTGTCTAATCCATCAGCAGAGGACAGCTCGCCAAGCCCCTCCCAGCTGGCTGATAAATGCCGTTCCAGGCCCCCTGTGTGCCAGGGTTGCCTTAATTGGTATCAGGACGTGCCTGGACTCCATCGTCCAGGCCATTGCCTTCCTCCCTGCCTGCTTACTCCTGTTTCAGTCACTAGCTAGTCTCTGGCTGCCCACCTCCATCCCTGGGAGGTGCAGCAGTGCCCCCAGCCCCAAGAGGAGGTGGAGCCCAGCAGGGACCTCACCGCCCAGGGCACTTGTTGGAGCGCTGCCCTCTCCCTCAAGAAGGCAATTCAATGTGCCTAGCCCAGGAAGATGTAGGAGGATGCAGAGAAGTATAGACAGACATGGATGCATTTTCATGGGAACAACATGGAAGGGTAAAAGGGTCATGACTACCCGAGTGAGAAAGTTCTGCTGACTTCACACAAGAAAGCAGAGCCAGAACAAGGTGACCCTGGAAATAGTCCAAGACCAGCCGATTGGTCCTTCAGGTTATGAGAGCATCCCCACGTGAAGCTCTTCCCAGTGTGTAGGCCACTCCAGATTCTGATAGGAATGGAGAATCAGCAAGGGGCTGAGCAGTGAGCAACTGGGATGAGCACTTCTCATTCATTCATTCATTCATTCATTCATTCATTCATTTCTCCAGGATGTTCTAAGCAGCCAGCTGCCTCTCTTGGAAACCTGGCCGGACAAGGAGCATGATTTCAGGGTTGAGTGCAAAAGGAAAATTGTCCGACACATTACTGAGGTCATCCAGGTGGCCACTGCACACACTCCCTTCAACATGGGAGCTGGTTCTGCTGGTCAAGGGCCACCAGTCTGTGGCCAGAGTGCCTGGAAGGACAGCAAGTCCAGAGCTGTCCCATCCTGAGCCCCAACTCTTAGCTGCAACCCTGAAACTAGTCATTGCTCCTTGTTATTTATTTGTTTTTTATTGCTTTTAAAACAATCTTGTGTATTTTTTAAGACGGTCTTATGTATCTCAAGCTGGCTTCAAACTGGATATGTCACTGGGAATGACCTTGAACTGATCCTCCTGCCTCTACCTCCAAAGGATTCCAGGCGTGTGCTACTGATTGTTTCCGTGGTGCTGGCCACAGAACGCAAGGCCTCATGGATGCTAGACAAGTGCTACATTAACTGAGCTAGGGCCCTAGGTTTCTGTTTTGTTTTGCTTTTTTTGTTGTTTTTTTGTTTTTGTTTTCTTTTGTTTTGCCTTTCGAGACAGGGTTTCTCTGTGTAGCTTTGGAACCTGTCCTGGCACTCACTCTGTAGCCCAGGCTGGTCTCAAACTCAGAGAGATCCACCTGCTTCTGCCTCCCGAGGGCTGGGATTAAAGGTGTGTGCCACCACCCAGCTAGATTTCTGGTTTTTTGTTTGTTTGTGTCTAAGGGTTTCTGTTGCTGCAGTGAAGCACCATGAGCAAAAAGCAAGCTGGAGAGGAAGGGGTTTGTTCGACTTACACTTCCATATAACAGTTCATCACTGAAGGAAGTCAGGACAGGAACTCAAGCAGGGCAGGAACCTGGAGNGAGATCCACCTGCTTCTGCCTCCCGAGGGCTGGGATTAAAGGTGTGTGCCACCACCCAGCTAGATTTCTGGTTTTTTGTTTGTTTGTGTCTAAGGGTTTCTGTTGCTGCAGTGAAGCACCATGAGCAAAAAGCAAGCTGGAGAGGAAGGGGTTTGTTCGACTTACACTTCCATATAACAGTTCATCACTGAAGGAAGTCAGGACAGGAACTCAAGCAGGGCAGGAACCTGGAGGCAGGAGTTGATGCAGAGGCCGTGGAGGGTGCTGCTTACTGGCTTGCTCCACATGTTTTTGCTCAGCCTGCTTACAGAACCCAGGACCAGCAACCCAGGGATGGCACCACCTACAATAAGCTAGGTCTTCCCCCATCAACTACTAATTAAGAAAATACCTTAGTTGGGTGGTTGTGGCATACATCTTTAATCCCAGCACTTGGGAGACAGAGGCAGGCAACAGATCTCTGTGAGTTCAAGCCAGCCTGGTCTACACAGTGAGTTCTAAGACAGCCAGAGTTGTTACACAAAGAAACCCTGTCTTGAAAAAACAAAATAGAAAATACCTTACAGGCTTGCCAATGTTATAGGGGCATTTTCTTAATTTTATTTTCTTCTGGGTTTTGGTTTTTGGAGACAGGGTTTCTCTTTGTAGCCCTGGCTGTCCTGGAACTCACTTTGTAGACCAGGCTGGCCTCAAACTTACGGATATCCAATTGCCTCTGCCTCCTGAATGCTGGGATTAAAAGCATGCGCCACCACTGCCTGGCTTTTTAATTTTTTTCTTAATGCTTACTTTTAGTGGATATGTTTTGCCTGTATTTCTATTTGTGCTTCAGATCCCCCGGAACTGAAATTAGAGGCAATCATGAGTTGCTGCATGAATGCTGGGAATTGGACCCTGGTCCTCTGGAAGAGGAGGCAGTGCTCTTAACTGCTCTCAGATGAGTTTAGCTTGTGTCTAGTTGACATAAAACCAGCTAGCAAGTTTGTTTTGAGAAGGTGTCTAAAGTAGCTCAGGCTGAATTCAAACTCCCTTTAGATCCCAGCTGGCCTTGAACTCCTGACCCTCCTGCCTCAGCTTCCTATGCTAGGATGACGGAAGTACATTTCTCCATCAGTTCTCCCTCTCCCCCTTCCTTCTTTCTCAAATTCTGCTCCCCATCCCAGTGTTGGCGATCAAACACAGGACTTCACAATCCTGGGTGAGTTTTTCAGGGGAGGGGGGCTGCACTCCAGCCCCTGGAACCCAGCCTCCAGCAGCTTTTATAAAAAACAGAAAAGAAGGTGGCTGCGTAGGTGACAAACAAAACACATGATCGTTGTAAAAACTGAGAACCCAGGGCTACCGAGGCAGCTCAGCCAATAGGGGCACTTATGTGACGCCTGCAGACCTGAGTTCAGTCCTCAAGGCCCACATGAAAGAAGCAGAAAACCATCCCCCCAAAAGTTGCTTCTGACCTCCTCTTGCATGCTATGGCACATGCACACCCATGTACACACCCATGTACACACACACACACACACTAAATTAACATAGGTCTTGCTCAGTGTGAGCTCTAGGAAACTCTCACCAACACCCNCGCCACAGTAAGAAGGGACATCCAGGTCAGGCAAGGAGACAGAGAACTCTCCTCCCACCCAGTTCCTTCAAGCAGGGAGGTGAGGCTCTTTCCACCACAATGGCTTCTCCCCAGACCCATCCTGGCTCCTCTCTCCTTCCCCTTCCTTCACTCACTTCCCCCTGGCCCTGGCCCTGCCCCAGGGAAGCCTGTGAGCTGCAGCTCCAGTGGGCCTGAGCCACCAGACGCCCAGCCTTCTCTCCTACAGCTTACCCCAATTACCAGCTTCCCATGGTTTGCATGCCTGTCCTCTGGTGATTAAGGCCCCTTCTAAGCGCCAGCCACTCGTCAGCAGCCACCAGCCTGGGATTGTAGAGTGGCCTGACTCCTTTAAAAAGCAAGCAAACACCTCCAATACACGCACACACACTCCCATGACACACATACGCACAGACACACATATACTCAGACACACACATGCACGCACACACACAGTGAATGAAGTTCATCCATCCCTGGACATTCAGAGATCTGGAGCTTCTCCCAGGAGCACTGCCTGCCAGGGAACACTGGAAACTTTCAGAAGTCAGCCATCACTCTAAAAGGCAGACCAGAGCGTTGTCTTGCTGGTTATGTGGTGGACGAGCATCTATTTCCCTTAAAGGAGGAATCTGAGGCTCAGAGAGGGTAAACCACTTGCTCAAGGTCACCCAGCCTAGATTTTCAGCCCAAGCACTTGGGATTCAGCTGTCAGATGCCCAAAACACTAATAGCTGCATCCTGCGTACAGTGTCAACACAGGCTGGGCCAGGAGCTGGAGCTAAGGGTGAGGGAGGGGCTATACATAATCGACTGGGTGGTGGTCAGAATGCCAACCTCAGGTGTTTTGTAGGTAGTACAGCCTAGAAAGCTCAGGTACCCCTCTGCTGGTCCCCCAGCTATGACTTAATATGGAGCGTAGCAAAGGGAGGGCTGTGGGACCTCCAGGCAGGACCCAAAGCAATCTCAGGCACTCCCATGCAGGGACCTGGGTGCAGTCTGGCCACAAGAGTCACCCGTGTGACCTCCAGGTGCAGCCCAGAATCTTTGCCTTTCTCTCTTGCTTGGAAACACTCCCTGGAATCTTCAGGAGCAGGTGATGCCCAGGATGGCCAGAAAGGAGGCCTGGTGGAGCTCCCCGACACCCCTGCACCCCGCAGCTTCCTTTCCCCCCTCCTGATGCAGTGCCTCCATGCTCATTAGAGCAGAGCTGAGCTTGCTCTGGGTTTAGAGAGCTGTGAGCACAGCCTGGCTTTTATCTCCTGCTTGAGCACCAAGTGTGAGTCTCCACCATCTCCAGCTTCCTCTCCCCATGGCAGAGCAGATGTCAGGGCTTCCTGGACCTCTGGCAGACCCCTGAGATGGCCTGGACTTTCCCATAGGTTCCCCCAGTCCCCCCACCATATCTGAGAGGGACTGTCCACAACAGGGACATGCCAGGCTGTTCGCCAGGGGGCAAGTAGATGTGCTTGACCCACCCTGCCAAGGTTGGGAACAGGCCCTTCCAGTCCCCAGGGACCCAGTGTGCTGAGCCTCGTGGGGAGCTGGGACTCACTGCCTCTCCCCCAGTGATGTGTCAGCTAGTAGCAGCTGCAAGTGCTGTAGTGGAGCAGGGCCCTCCCCACAGTTCCAAGGCTGGCGTCCCAGGGCCTGGTTGTTTACAATACTGTTTACAATAATGCAATGCAATTTTTTGTTGTTGTTTCCTTAGAGAAGGATGTTCAGGAAAACAATGCACAAGGGCTAGCACGATGGTCCAGTCGTAACCTAGAGATGCTTGCAACAGGACCTTCTTATGCCTTGATTTCCATCCATGGAGACCAACAGGATGGAAGAGGAGAACCACCTCCCATAAGTCATCCTCTGGCCTCCACATGTGCACCATGGCACATGTGCACTCAACAGAAACGCACACAAGTAATAAATAAACTTTAATAAAACAGTAACAATAAAAATGGGACAAAATAAAACAAAACCCTACAGATACTAAAATTCCCATCATCAGGAGCTGGCAACATGACTCAATGGGTCAAGTGTCTGCTGTGCAAGCAGGGACCAGATTCAATCCTTAGCACCAGGCACAAGGTCGGGTGTGAGGTGTGTGCCCACAGTGCCAGTACTGGGAGGCCAGGGGCAAGGATCCCTGGTTCTTGCTGGCCGGCCAGCCTGGCTGAATCATTGAGCTCCAGATTCAATGAGAGACTTTTTCTCAAAACATATAGTGGAGAGCCATGGAAGAGGACATGTGACATCAAGCTCTGCTACCTGCACCGGCATACTTGTGCACACACACACACACACACACACACACACACACACACACACACACACA
>LOJH01017577.1:0-15364 GCA_001685095.1 Ellobius talpinus
AGGAGGGGGAGGAAAATGGGAGGAGGGGAGGAGGTGGAAATTTTTAATAATAATGAAAATGGAAAAAAATAAACCCAGCAATTCTTTTGAAGGTGAATATATTAATAATATTTAGCCTTTATTATTCAGTTTGTGTTTATGCGTGTGTATGCACATGTGTACATGAAGACCAGAGGTTGACATTAGTTTCTTCAATTACTACTTACCTTATTTTGCTGGATTTTTTTATATGAATAAGTGTTTTTACCTGCATATATGTCTCTGCACTACATGCATACCTGGTGCCCATTGAGGGATGCCCACAGAAGTCAGAAGAGGGCACGGATTCCCTGGAACTAGAGTTACAGGTGGTTGTGAGGCACCCTGTGGGTGCTGGAAACCAAACTCAGGCCATCTGCAAGAGCATTAAGTGATCTTAATCACTGAACCATCTCTCCAACCTCTCTATTTTTTTATAGATTGTTTCTCACTAAACTAGGAGCTCATGGCCGCAAAGCCCAGAAATATTTCTGTTTCTGCCTTTCCTAAACTGGCATTAGAGGTACATACCATTGTGTTAGACTTATACATGGATACTGAGGGTCAAATTCAGGTCTTCGTTCCTTTTTAAATACATTACCAAATGAGCTATCTCTCCATCCTTCTTATTTTTAAGTTCAAAGATCATATACATGTGTTTTGATTTTGCTAATGTATGTTATATTTCAAAGCTACTTTAAAGAGAGCTATTCAAGTTTTGTCAAGTGTTCTTCTTTTGCCACAATAAAGATGTTAGTGTTCTTTTTTATTAAGCCACTTTTCTAAGTTCATTTAGCAGTTTTAAATATTGCCTTAAATTGGGTTCATTAGAATTCTCTCCCTAAAGAACATGTGTATGAATAAAAATAATTTTGCATTTTCCTTTCCAACATATCTTGAATTTATTTATCTTGACTTATTGTACTTTATCTCTAGAAAAATACATATGAGAGATGGCAATTATCAGACAAGGAGACTCTTTCTAGCCTGCTTTATGGTGTCTTCCAAAATCTCAATAAGGTATTCTGTAGCTGTGAAGAATTTTGCCTGCTGTGTAGAGAACACATAAACCATAAAAATACCACTAAATTATGATGTAGTATTGTTTTATATCCTTTTGAGTTTGTTTTTTGTTTTGGGGGAGTGTTTGCTTGGAGGGGATTGTTTGGTTTGATTTGGGTTTATTGTTTGTTTCTTTGGTTGGTTGGTTTGGTTTTTTGAGACAGGATTACTCTGTGTAGCCCTGATACCAAGCTGGCCTAGAATTCACAGAGATTCACCTGCCTCTGCCTCTCAAGTACTGGAATTAAATGTGTGTGCTTCCACTGCCCATCTAAAACTTCTGGGTTTTAAGAAAATATTTTTAAGGACGTTTGCATCTATTTGAAAAAGGTACATTACATTGGTTTCTATTAATTTTCTGTACTAGTTTGGAAGAGTTTGATATCAAAATTTTGTAGCTTCATGGAAAAACAGGAGTAGCCCTCCTACTTCCATTTTTAAATTAAAGTGGATTGTGTCTGATTAGAACTACCTCTGATTTAAATATTTGATTAATTTTATTAACAGAAAACATGGGTACATAGCTTTCCTTGTATGAAACTGACAAAAATAAAAATACAATTTACCAGAATCTTTGAGATGCCACAAAGGCAGTTTTAAGAGGCAATATTTCTCCGCTTTTTTTCTTTTGGTTTTTTGAGAAAGGGATTTTATGTGTAGCCTTGGCTGTCCTGAAACTCACTCTGTAGACCAAGTTGACCTCAAACTCAGAGATCTGCCTGTCTCTGCCTTCCTGAGAATTGGGATTAAAGGTGTGCACCACCATGCCAAGTTTAAGAAGTAATTTTATAGTTACAAGTACTTACATTAAAAAACAAAGGTATCTCAAGTAAGTATTTCAATTTTATACTTCAAGGTCTTAACAGAACTAGAATAAGCCAAACTCAAAATTAGCAGAATAATACAAAAGAGCAATAAAACAAAGAATTGTTTTTTTAAAACAATAAACAGGAACAACAAACCCCTAGTCAAACTAAGCATAATAAAGACAGAGAACATTCAAATTAAAATTACAAAAATAATTAAAGGATATTATAACCAATACCACTGAAATACAGAGGAAAATTGGGGAATATTTTAGAAACATATATGAACACTTTAAAAAGCAAAAAAGAAATAAATTTCTAGATTTGTATGATCTACAAAAAATTAGCCATGTTTATTAACAGACTAATAATGAGATTGAAGCAATTATTGTCTCTTAACAAATATAAGCCTAAGAGGAGATACATTAATGGAATTCCACCAAGTGTTTTAAGAGCACCAAAGCTTTTAAAATTTCTCCATAAAATAGAAGTTAAAGGAATAATTCAAAACTAATTGCACAAAGCTATCTAGAATTACCGATACTATATATAACTTAACTAAAATTAATAACATTTTTGCAATCAAATTTAATAGCCAAATTAACAAAAATAAACCTTGCCAGGCAGTAGTGGCACATACCTTTAATCCCAGCACTTGGGAGGCAGAAGCAGGTTGATCTCTGTGAGTTCAAGGCCAGCCTGGTCTATAGAATGAGTTCCAGGACAGGCTCCAAACAAGCTATACAGAGAATTCCAGGGATTCAAGAATGATTCAACATACATAAATTAATAAACATAATTACATGATTCATATCAATGATTCAGAAAAGGTCTTTGACAATGGTCAACGTCCTAGGCTAGAGAGACGGTTCAGTACATAAGAACACTAGCTGTACAAGCATGAGGATCAGAGTTCAGAGCTTACCACCCACATAAAAATCAAGGTCTGGCTATACATGTGATTATAATTCCTGCACTGTGGATTGTGGAAACAGGAAGATTAAGAATGCTACCTAGCAGCCTAGATCCATGTTCAATAAGAGACCTATCTCAAGGGAATATACTAAAGAGTGATGCTCCAGGATGTTTAGCATGCACATCTGGCCTCTACTTGTACCCACCACATACACAAACATGCACATATACTATACACAAATACATCATGCCTATACACATATATACATATAGATATAAAAATAGATATAAAATAGAATGAACACTATTTGGTAATGGGAAATGCATCAGAGGGAGGAAGGACAAAAGAGGGTAATGAGGAGTAAAGATTATCAGTATACATTATGTGCATTTAGAAAAATGACACAATAAAATCCATTATTTTATGCAGTTAATATGAACTAGTAACATACTTGCCGGGCAGTGGTGGCACATGCCTTTAATCCCAGCAGAGGCAGCTGGATCTCTGTGAGTTCAAGGCCAGCTTGGTCTACAAGAGCTAGTTCCAGGAGAGACTCCAAAGCTACAGAGAAACCCTGTCTTGAAAAAAAAAAACAAATAAATAAGTAAATTAAATACTAGTAACAAACGTAAAAGGGAAACTGCTGAAAATGCTCTTCAGTAGGTTTCTTATTGTCATTGAATTTCATTATATGCAATGTCGTTTGTCACAATCCTTTTTTGCTTGATTTTTCCTCACAATACAATTAAACATATTTGATCTCTTATTTAGTAGCAGTTTGAAAACTATTAGCCCCCATTGCACTGGAGATCCAAAGTATCGCAATCTGTGAACACTTAAGGTGCTAAAAAAATCATGTCACCCAAACTCAGAGTTTGTACACTGAGCTTAGCAGTTAACTTTCATATAAAACAATGATCACAAATGCAACTAGGTAGTATTGTAGAAACAGACCTCTCCGCCACTGATGCCTAGGTTTTTAGGCAACGAAAGTTACAGCAGGGTTCTACATCTTCTTAACGCAGAATCTCTATTAGCATCTGTAGACTTGAAAGCGCTATTTATATTGACTGGATGAGTACTAATATCTTATCAAGAACCAGAGAAAACTTGGTAAAGGTAAGGAATTGGACATGTTGCTCTCAGGTCGTCATTTTAGTAATTTGCTTTGTTTGCTATTTGTTCAATTGCTATCTGAAATATCTCAAGCAGTTAAGATGCTAAAAACAATTTCTCCGATTTTTTCTATAAAACCAATTCCACTAATTTATAGCAAATAAGAATCTCTTATCAAGCATAACTTAAAAGTTGTATAAGCACTTTTTAAACTGTCTGTTTTCTAGACATCATAGAGGTCAAGAAGGCAAACTGACCTCAGAATCAATAGTGGCACTGTCTTCCAAAGGTGTTTGTCAATGAAGATTTAGTATTAAGGAGCAGATTATGACCGGAACCTGGAAGCTAATAGAGGTGATAAGGAGCACTTTAGACTTTAGTGTGCTGTTAAGAAAATGCCAAATCTTAAAAAGAGAGGAGGCCTTGGTAAACACCCAGTGCTTTCTTATGCCAAAACAGGATGTAATTTGCATCCAAGAGAAAAAATGTGTAATAGACTTTGACAAGCTAAATTCTCATGTCTTCCTGGCTGGCTGACTGGACAATACTGAGCTCACTCCACTCTACCTCTTTGCCCAAAGCTGAAATTTGCCCAAAGAGCAAGATGTCTCCTATTTCTATGTGCAGAATCCTATACCAAATAAAACTCACCAAATTTAGTAAGAGCTAATATACTCTTATGTATATTAGAATGTAGGGGACCCATCCTATTTATAGGTAAACCAGCATTTGTATTATTTTATTTACTTATTTTATAAATGTGAGATTGTAAGTTTAAGAAAACTATATATAAGACAAAGTGCACTGAAAGAAATGCTAGGAGATGTTCTTTAATCAAAATGAAGATTAGGAAGATTGAGACGGAGATTAGGAAGAAAGAAAATTAATTTCATCATAAACACCCTTAGAAAATAGAATAGGGAAGCTAGGATTCCCATTGTACCATACTCAAAGGCTTAGAGTAAAGCACAGAAAGCATTGCTGGTAAATGCCAAGGCCATTAGCAAACATTAGCGCATGATTAAAGAGTATACCTGGCCTAATAGGCTAAGCTTAGCTCATGTTAAGGATTTTAGATTTCAGCCAAAAATCTGGGGAGCCTTTGTAGTATTTAGAATAGAGCAGCTCTATACTCTAGTTTTTATTTGGAAAGTACTCAGAAAAATGCAGAAAACTTCAAAAATGGGACGTGTGTGAATAATGCAGATAAGATACTGTGTGTTAAACTATGGTCACACTAATAGTTATATAATAATTGAAAACGAGCCAAACCAAAAGCAAGCCTGTCAGATAGAATGGATAAGATATGCAAAGTAAGGGAGGGGAGAGGAAGAAGTGGGGTGTAACCCTCCACTTTCTGCTTTTATTGACAAGGTTAATAGTATCAGGATCAAGTATGCTATCAGGGGACCATGGGACAAGAAAAGATTTGCTGCTGATATATGTCGAAATATCCCGGGATGCCTGAAGGACTCACATACTTTTTGATTAGCTAACAAAATGAGCCAAGGAAGAAAATATACTCTTTTTAGTCTTGTATGAAGAACAGGTCACAGACCCTGACTAAATAATTTATTTCTGGTTACTCAAATAGGGATTAGTAGTAGCCCAGGGAAAAGAGAAAAGAGCTTCTTTGGAACCTTGAGAAATAATAGCATTCAAAGTCTTGACAATATTCTTTCTACTATAGAAGCTATATCTTTAAACTTATACCAAATGCGAAGAAATGTAAGTATTTCTGTTTTCAGAGATAATGGTCAGAGAAAAACTAGCCTTTTGCTAAAATTGTGATGCCAAAATGAAGGATACAAGATATGGTCCAGCAGAGGACCTCATGGTCGGCTTGACCTATTTACATGTCTCTCCTGCTGAGTAGAAGTTTAGTGTCCCCAAGAGAACTAAATGTAGAATAATATTGGAATACAACATTGCAGAAATCTTCCAGAAAATGTGAAAAACAGTCAAGATATAAAAAATAGGAGATAAACTATTTTCCAAAGAATGCTGTCTTCTGGACATGACAGCAACTCGAGCCCTGAACTCATAGCAGCTGTGGTTGACTGTACAAGACTACACAGGATCAAGCCAGTCAATGTTCCAGCAGAGAACTGCAATTCTCATCACCCTTCTTCCATTTTTTGTTCCCATTTTCATTCTCAGATTATAAAATTGTACACAGATTCTGGGATGATTGTTTTCTTATTACCTTGAATGTGGTATCTCTCAAATTTGGCACATTCTCTTGTAAAGATGTATTTATTCTTATTTACATGTTTGAATGTTTTGTCTGAATGTATGTATGTGAAGTATGCATGTGCCTGGTGCCCACAGAAATTGAGTTACAGTCAATTATGAGTTATTATAAGGATACTGGGAACAATAATAAAAAAAAACTCTGGACCTGCACAGGAGCACCAAGTACTCTTTCTTAACCTCTGAGCCAACTAAGCATCCCCAACTAATCATACTTTACATCTTAGCTTTGATGTTACTTCTGCAGTGAAAGTGCCCCTGGTTCCTAGGAGTACTCAAGTACAACTTCTCTACTTCTTGTATTTGCTCAAGGCCACTTAAAATTAACTCCCAAGAGATTAAGTTCCATGAGGATATACAACTTACTTTTCTGACTTCCTCTCAATAGTTACTATATTCATAAGTACAAGTAAAAGTTTGTCCATGATGCTGGGATAAATGAAAAGACTGACAAATAAGACATGAAAAGAAGTCTGCTGTGGGAAGGAGAGGATGGGGGAGAAGATGGCTCAGATTGGTAGGAGGATATGCTGTAGATGGCTTTGTGTGCTACACAGTGCTAGTTATTTTTCTGTTGCTATAGCGCAGTTCCAAAGGAGCTACAGTCCATAAAAGTGGGGGAAGACATGGCAGGAGGAGTATAAAGCCAGCCTGGAAATCAGGAAGCAGAGCGAGAGCAAGCCATTTAAGCTAAGATCATGTCTTTGTCACTGAGTAATGCCACAGTGCACATGCTGATGTAGATACTTTATCAACATACTGATTTCATTTCCTTTGACTATAGAACTGGTAGTGGGACTGCAGCATCACATGGTAGCTCTCTTTAGTTATTACCTTCACACTGTTTTCCATGTAACCATATTAATTTACATCCATGCTAATGGTGTGCAAGTATTACCTTTTCCACATGCTCATCAGCACTTCTTGTTTTGTTTGTTTCTTTTCTGTGGAGTAATCTTCTTGTACACTGTAAAGAGTTGTCATTCAGATTGGTTTAATAAAACATTGATTGGCCAGTAGCTAGACAGGAAATATAGGCGGGACAACTGAACTAAGGATGATGAGAAAGAGGAGGGTGGAGACAGAGGAGATGACAGCCAGTCACCAAGGAAGCAGGACATTTAAAAATGAGGTAACAAGTCATGAGCCCCATGGCAAAGCATAAATAGAAATACGGGTTCATTTAAGTATAAGGGTTAGCTAGTAAGAAGCCTAAGCTATCAGTAGAGCATTCTTATAAGTAATATTAAGCCTCCGAGTCAATTACTTGGGAAGTGACTTTCAGGTATTTGGGAACAGGCAGGCAGGAAAGAAACATCTGTTTACATTTTTTGTTTCCTTTTTTAAGACAGGCTTTTGCCCTGGCTGTCCTGGAACTTGCTCTGCAGACTAGACTGGTCTTACACTCAGAGATCCACCTCCCTCTGCTTCCCAAGCACTGGGATTAAAGGCATGCGTCACCACTGCCTGATGTCAACAGCACTTCTTTTTTATTTAATTTTTATTTATTTAAAGTCTTAAATTTCTTTTATTTAAAAACTTTAAAATTTTACATGCATCCCATTTTCCCTCCTTCATTTCTCCTGCCTGTACCTCCCCCAGTTCACTCCCTCATTCACTTCTCAGAAGATTACCAGCACTTCAAAAACATTGATTTCTTTTATGCAAGCCAACAAAAAGGTGAGAGTTAATATCTCATGTGGTTTTGACTTGCTGTTTCTTGATGATTAATGATGTTGAATTATTTTTACTGCATATCTATTGTACATATGTATACATATTCTTTTGATAAATGTCTATTCAGATTAGGTCATTTTAAGTCAGCTTAATTATTTTTTTGTCATTTTGTTGTTAAGAGACTGGTTGAGAAAGAGTACTGTTTGTCCTTCCTAGAATACAAAGCCAAATATAATAGTAAAATTAAAGGAATAAATAAATTTAGGTGTTCTAATGAAAATGTTATTGAGAATGCTAATAGGTCAGATAACAATCATTAATATGAAAAAGCCAAACACTTCCAAAATATTGGCCCTAGGTAACCTAAGTGTTACCTACCACATTTGCTGTTTGCCCAGACTCTTTGGTTTGTGCAGTCTTGCTTCTGAAGTGGCTAAGGTTTACATTTGGCTCAAAAAATCGTAGAGAATTTATCAGTTAATTGTCCTGAAGACTTGTTCCCTAGCTTTTCTCAATTACTCAGAACAGATCAAATCTTTTCAGGAGTTCTGATGTGCATCAAATCATGCCTGGCTGATTTCTAGATTCTAAACATTGGTTCCTTTCTTCCCCACTGATAGGCTCTAGGAAATGTTACCAACTGCTGTTGATATTATTGATATTTACCATCAAGCATGAAGGGATTCGAAACTTTTAAATTATACGTGCCATTTTCCTGAACAGACTTAAAATGTGATGAGTAAGGCAGCATAAATGACAAAGTGCAAACACAAAGAATCCATATCTTCTATACAGTTTAGCATCAAAGTACAAGTCCCTGGGAGGCTAGAAGAACTGGAGTTACAGCCACTTGTGAGTTGTCATGTTGGTGCTGGGAATGGAAAAATCTGGTCCTGTGCAGAAGCAGCAAGTGCTCTTAACCTCTGAGCCATCAGTCCTCCATCCCCAACTCATCGCCCATTAAGTCTCAGCTTCCATAGGAACAGAATCCTTGATTGCTTGGTATAGTTAAGTGCAATACAAACACACACACACACACACACACACACACACACATCTTTGGTTATGATCTCAAGTCTAGAAGCACAAAGATATTAAAATACTAACTTTGTGGAGTCAGGGGAACACTCCTTCACTATTGGTGGGAAGGCAAACTTGTGAAGCCACTTTGGAAATCACTGTGGAGGATTTTCAGAAAATTGGGAATCAATCTACTTCAAGACCCAAAAATACGCCTCTTGAGCATATACCCAAAGGATGCTCAGTCATACTACAAGGACATTTGTTCAACTATGTTCATAGCAGGATTATTTGTAATAGCCAGAACCTGGAAACAACCTATATGCCCCTCAACTGAAGAATGGATAAAGAAAATGTGATACATTTACAAAATGGAGTACTACTCAGTGGTAAAAAACAATGACATCTTGAAATTTACATGCAAATGGGTGGAACTAAAAAAATATCCTAAGTAAGGTAACTCAGACCCATAAAGACAAACACAGTATATATTTACTCATAAGCAGATACTAGATGTAAAGCAAAGGATAACCAGGCCACAATCCACAGCCCCAGAGAAATTAGGTAACAAGGAGGACCCTAAGATGGGCATGCATTGATTATCCTGAGAAGGGTAAATAGATGAGATCTCCAGGGTAAATTGGGGGTCGGGGTGGTAGATGTGAGGGGATGAGGGATAAGAACACAAGGGAACAGGATAGTCCAGTTACAGGAGGGATGGAGTGGGAGAGCAATGAAAGAGATACCTTGAGAGAGGGAGCCATTATGGGGTTAGGGAGCAACCTGGTGCTAGGGAAATTCCCAGGAATCCACAAGGATGACCCCAGCTAAGACTCCTAGAAGCAATAGCGGAGAGGGTGCTGGAACTGGCCTTCCCCTGTAATCAGATTGCTGACTGTCCTAGTTGCCATGAGAGCTTTTATCCAGAAACTGATGGAAGCAGATGTAGAGATCCACAGTCAAGCACCAGGCAGAGCTCTGGGAGTTCAGTTGAAGAGAGGGAGGAGGGATTACATGAACAGTGGGGGACAAGATCATGATGTGGAACCACAGAGACAGCTGACCCAAGCTAGTGGGAGCTCATGCAACTGGAGAGCCTGCAAGGGACCAAACTAGGCCCTCTGTATATGGGTGACAGTTGTGTAGCCTGGTCTGTTTGTGGGTCCTCTGAAAGTGGTACCAGGATCTATCCCTGGTGCATGACTTGGCCTTTTGGAACCCATTCCCTATGGTGGGATGCCTTGTTCAGCTTTGATGAATGGGGGAGGGGATTGGTCCTGCCTCAACTGAATGTGCCAGGCTTTCTTGATTCCCCATGGGAGGCCTTACCATTTCTGAGGAGTGGATGGGGTAGGAAGAGTGAATGTGGTGGGAGGGGAAACTGTGCTTGGTATGTAAAATTAGTAAAAAGATTAAATACTAACTTTGTTTGTCGTGTGTGGGCCAGCCCCCATGATCTCCATATCTGGCCACTATTACCACACTGTCTTGTCACAGCATATTCCATATTCCATATTCCCTTAGCAAAATAGAATTTTATCTTTTAAAGCTAAACAGACATTTTATACAACACAGCCTTGGCAAGAGAACCTGACCAATATTTATCAAACACAGTCGAAAACATTCTCATTTTGATTATGAAAGGGCAGCCTGATATCAATTGTTACAGAAATGAAATAAGAGAAATTTTCCACACACCATTTAAACTATTTTCCTTAACGTATTTAAATACAGTCACATATCATACATAGCCTCCTCCTGGCCAGTCACCCCGAAGCAATTCACCTACCAGATCAACTTGGCTTCCACTTTGGGAAGGCCACCTTTTCTACACTTGTTGCCATTTTACTTAATTGTGTTCTGAATAACTAGATCCTAGGTGGTTGCTAAGGGAGTGTCTCTTGACTTGATCCTTCTGGTTGTGAGTTTTTCTATGCTGGCTTGACTTCTGTGCAGTTTGGGGTAGAGTACCTCATGTAGATTCCTTCTCTGTAACTTTTGATTCGGTTTCCTCCTTATCATTGTTCCCATCGGTCTTTGCTAGCCTAAAGTCTCCCTGTTTGGTTCTGTGGTACTATCATACCATTTCAGGGTGCAATCACTTTCCAAACATGTTTAAGAGCTATACAACCTCCTTTTCTTCATCTTCTGAGTCCCCTCACTGCACAGGTAAGTGTTGCTAATTAGTCGCCACGGGCCATGAACCTCACTTAAGGCCATAATATCAAGTCCCCACGGGGACCACTAACTCTACAAACTTTTTCAAAACTGCCACTGTGGCTTTCACTAGATGACCTTACAAATTCATTGCCTCTGCCTCAGTGCTGTGTGAATCATCTTGTTGTTCTAGCCCCGGAGCTGACTGTTCTTAGTGGCCGCTGGTGCTCATTTTCATCATTATCCACCTTAAAATGGTCATCATCGTCAGCCTTTGGTTCACAACCCAAAAACCAGTTCTGAGTCCCCAGGGAGCTCACGTTTAAGCCCACCTAGTCTTTTAATGGTATGCTGGCACACAACTAGGTGAGAGGAAACAGATGGATATAATTGACAACTCCTCCTGAGAACAGGCAGACAGGACAGAATCTCCAGGGTGTAATCATTTTTCAATGAAAAATTTCTCCTCCGAGGAAACTAGCAAAATTGGGTGAACTCTGTGAAGTGTGTCCTTATGGAAGCTTTGACTCCTTGTGGTACTTACAATGGCATTAAGCACAAAGTTTTGTGTTTGAAAGTCTAGATATTGCCTGAGATACTTGTATGAGGTTTTTAATACAAGCAATACATACATGTGATTTTTAAGAAGTGTTACAAAGAGCATCTTGGTGTTTGTATGTATCATGTGCCATATTTAATAATCTGTACATCAGCTAAATGTGCTTTAGGGCTGTATACATAGTCCACAATAGATTTTGAGATGAGGGTAGAGAACTCAAATTCAGGATCCTGGTTGCTACTAGAGGAAAGAATGGGAGGAATGTAATTTGAGAGAGGATATGTGGCTTTTAAGCTACTTGGTAATATGTTCTGTTTCTTAAATTAGGTGGAAAGTAAAAGCTATTTCTTTTTATTTATTGAGTTAAGGAACATATTTTAAAAGTACTTTCTCCAACCTTGGCAACCAGCAAATTCTCATGCCAAAATACAGCTGTATATGATATGGTATTTCCCTCTGTATGTTGTAACTTTTTAGTTTCTTGTAATTTTATTATGGCTTTTATTACCATTAAGGAATAAAGAAATTGCTTTGGACCTATAACAGGGCAGAACTTAGCTAGGCAGCTGAAACTAAACTGAATGCTGGGAGAAAGAAGGGCAGAGTCAGAGAGAAGCCATGGAGCTACCCAAGAGAGTCACTGGGAACTTTAGCCAGTAAGCCATTGTCACGTGGCAATACACAGATTAATAAAAATGAGTTAAATTAATATGTAAGAGTTAGCCAATAAAAATCTATAGCTAATGGGCCAAACAGATTTAATTGATAGTTTCTGTATTTAATTGATACAGTTTATTTTGGGTCTAAGCTAGCCAGGTGGCCAAGAACCAACAAAGAGCTCTCTCCCTTCTACATCTGTATGCATGTAAACTTTCCTACCATAACTAGGACCACATTACACAACTGTTCCATTAGCTTTTTCCCACGGACAGGAACGCCTTTCATTACTATAAAGTCCAGTTTCCTCATCTTTTCTGCAGACATCTAGAATAGATTCTAAAATGTTACCAACTGGTTTAACAAATCTCTAATTATCTCAATGAAAATTTCAAGGAGACAATCTTTTTTTCACAATGCTGTCTGCCATTTTCTTATCTTTGTCCACTAAAAAATCAGAATATTTATTTTCTACTATAAATTATACAGTATTTTGTTTTGTTCATTTGTTTTGTAAATTTGGGGCACTCACCCCTTATCTGATATGTGGTTTGCAAATATCTCTCCTGTATATAGGTTGCATTTCCATTTTGAATGTTTCCTTTTCTATGGAGCTTTTTTAGTTTCATGTAATTTTACTATGTTATTGTAAGTTTCATACATGAGTATGATGGCTCTGTATTTAAACCAAGTCCACTCCCTTTCTCTCCACTCCAACTCCTCCCATGCCCTCCACCACTTTTCCCTCCCAACTTAATGTACTCACTTTTCTTTATGGTTTTTGTTTATAATCTGAACTTTTAGTGTAATGTTGGAATTTCAACTTCCAGTTTTACTCTCTATATACTAAAATTCAATTTTCTGAAGGCAATATCCCTAGGCCATTGTGTCCTTTTGGTGAAAATGTTGAAAATTAGTTGACTAAACAATCTTTGGGTATATTTTAGAGTCCATTGAACTTTGTTTTCATTTTTCATGGCAGGACCATACTATTATAAATTATGGAATCTTTGTAGTATAATTTTATATTAGAAAATATGATTCCTATTATCAGCATTTTATCATATTAAATGAGGAAACCACATGCCTTTAAACATCTTGACCTTCCTAACCTCTAAACAGAATTATCTTGAGTAGTAGATGATTCTATGAATTTTATAATTTTAATATCTGCTTTATAAAATTCATGAGAAAATGACCAGTCTCTAGGTGTGTTCCTATATATTCCTCTTCCTTGTGTCATTCCATCTTTCATTCTCATTCTCCAAAGTTCATTCACTCTTTCATCCTTTTATTTAAAGAACTCTGAATCAGCATATGATACTGATTATACTAGTGGTAAATTCTTTTAATTTTCCTGTGTCAAAAGAAAGCTTTGGGGATTATAAAGATTGTTCAGTAGTTAAAATCACCAATTTCTATTCCAGATGACCCAGGTTCAGTTTCCAGCATGCACATACTGGCTCACAACCTTTTGTAACTCCAGTTCCAGGAGATCTGATGCTCCCCTCTGGCCTCTGAGGGCAGTGCATGCGCATGGTGCATTTACCCATAAGCAGGCAAAACATTTATATACATAAAATGAAAATAAATAAGTCTTTTTAAAAGGAAGACTATGTTTTTCTTAATTTTAATAGATATACAAATTTTAGCTGACAGTTTTGTTTTAATTATAGACAATCTGCTACTTCTTTGTGATGTATACTTTTCCCTTTGTTTAATAAAAATTTCAAGTTAGATTTTATTAATAAGTGATTACGTCATATTTTTCTGGCTGCTTTCAAGATTCTTTTTGTCTTAATTTTTTAAAGAACTATAATATATTTTATGATGACATTTGTCTTGGATTTTTATGGATCACTCAGATTCTTTGACCTCTGGATTTATGTTTTCTGTGACAAATAAAAATTTTCAGGCTTTATACCACCAAACGTTGCTTCAGCCTCCTGAATTCAAACGCATATCCTTTCTGACACTAGTTATATAAATGTTGGAATATTTTCTAATTATTCTCTAGGTCACTTATGCTTCATTTCTTTTCAGCTTATTTTCTGACTGTTGTTCAAACTGGATAAGCTTTATTAGTCTGTTCTTAAACTTATGTCCTCTGCCATCTCCACTCTCCCTATTAAGCCCATTCAGCAAGCCATTTACTTCAGTTGTTGTATTTTTTAGTTCTATAATTTTCATTTGGAAATGTCATTGTTAGGATACAAGGTGTCCTAGTAATAGGGAAGCTATGTAGAGATCCCTTTACAGATTTCTCAAATTGCTCTGGTACTTCTGCGTAGGAGTAAAGAACTAGGAGATTCAGAAATGTCCAATATCTGATCACTTAGTGCTGCATAGCTTATTTTGTTCACTTCTTCTTGCCCTCCTGATGTGACTCATAAGGCAGCATAGTGTGGTGTTCGTGTGAATAAAGATCCCTCGAAGACAGGGCCTTTGTTCATCCATAAAAATCTTTATTTTGATACCTTTATTGAAGTGCAATATAAATAATGAAAAATTCACCCATGTTAGCATTAGAAAATGATTTTAGTGAAGATTTGAACTTGTGTAAACATAATGAAAGTCTAGTTTTAGAATATTTTCATACACTTGGTTTCTTGACATCCTTTTGAATTAAACCATGCCTCCACCTCCAGACTGATTTGCTTCAGGTCTCTGAGAACTTATCTTTTATGGCTAGCCCTAACTCATACAATGAGAATCAGACAAAATGTAGAGATTGGCAAATAGTTTTTGTTTTAGTTACCACAATGCTTTTTTTAAAGCTTTAGTTGTGTTGTTGCATATATTAGTAATTTATCCTTTTTATTGTAGACATCAATCTATTTTATATCCATACTACATTTCCTTTATCATTACCAGATATGGGAACCCAAAATTGTGAGCCTATTCCACCTTGTCTAAAGGTCAGAGAGTTTGAGCTTATATGGCTCTTTCAAAGTTTTTGACAACAGGTGTGACTACAAAATAAGATATCCTGACCTAGAGTGTGAATACTTGATGTTTTGGACATTAAGATGGCCCAAAGAGATAGATCTGCTCCATCCTGACCAAAGATCAGAGAATTCAAGCAAACTTCTGCTCCTTCTTTTGAAATAGGAGGTTTGACTT
>LOJH01017578.1:0-20253 GCA_001685095.1 Ellobius talpinus
TTTTTTATTTTAGCCATTCTGACAGGAGTAAGATGGTATCTCAACGTTGTTTTGCTTTCTTTGGACACAGGTCTCATGTGTACAAGGTTGGCCTCAAACTCCAGAAGCAGAGAATGATCTTGAACTCCTTGTGCATACTTAGAAAGACTCTACCAACCCAGGTGCCTGCTAAGCAGACAGAGTTGCTCAGCTATCATTGTGTTCAGTAGTTCTCAATTTTGGTGAAAACGTTTTAAAACAATATTTATAATAAGAATTCATCTAAGTTGAAATTTATATGCTATGTATAATATTGTAGGTTTGTTTTTATAAATATTAATAGTGACACTACCTTTTCTTAAGTTTAGATAATGAGGTATTGAGTAGTAATTAGAGATGGAAAAAAACTTATTGAGATCATTTTATTTGAATTTTTTTGTTTTTCTTGTAATATTTTATTTGTTTTGGGGAAGATTCTTACTTGGTAGTCTAGGTGCCTGAAACTCACTGCAGGGCCCAGGCTTGCTCCAACTTACATCTCTTCTCTGGTTTCTCTCAAGCTGGAAATTTAGGCATGAGCCATCACAACTACCATTTATTTATTTATGTATTTATTTATTCATTTTGAGGTACTCATTTTCAAAGTATCTTTTTTTGATGGCAAATACTCTCTGGAGAACAAAACAATATAAACGTTTATATAAAGTAATTTTAAGAGGTTTGACTCAGTATAATGAAATAGAAACTAAAATGAACTGTTCTAAGTATAATTAATTTAATCTCTAAATAACGTATATGCCTGCAATACAGGTATGCACAATCTATAAGCACGTAAAACAACAAGAACTATTGTAAATGAATATTTAAGTAATATATTTAGTATGTTTAAGGAAAGATTAGAAAATAATAATTTTAAAAGATCAGAACATTTGAAATATACATTAGTGGTGTGATGATAAATTGATGTGAAAAATAAATAAATCTTGTCCTGTATTCCTTGTAATCATTTAATGAAATACAAGTTGAATTCGTCATTGTTTGAGATAACACATTGTCTTTAGGGAGGAAATCTTAAAGTTCTTAATCTAGAAGTAATATTTGAAGTAAATTTTTTATGCTTCAAGAATGGCAAAGAAAGACTTGGAAGTTTTCAGCACAGGAACAGACTTCTGTGGTTAGACTTGGGGGTTTTCTCTTCTTTAGCCAGAAGCTTGTTGCCCTGGTGGGCTGCTCCTCTCAGGATTGAATGTGACAGGGTTTTCTCCCAGTCTCCATTCAAAGAAACAGAACAGTTGTGGGACGGCAAGATAGTTATGGCTTGTTCTAATTTGGACCCTACAGGTTAATGTCATGAGTCGTAGTCCCCAGGAAAGTACTTTGAGGAGAGAGGTAAATGGAGGTGGGGCCTGATGGGATGGCTTTAGGCCATGGGAACATGTTCCAGAAGGGGCTATGGAACACTTGGTCCCTTTCCTTTGTTCTCACAAGTGAGAGATTGATTATGTCCTTCCCTGAACTCATTCCACCGTGTGCCACATTGCCACATCTCAGAAGTCACAGCGTGGACAGATCATGAGTGTTGTTGTTGTTGTTATTGTTTCACTCCTTTTACTCTTTGGGGGGCTCACCACCCAGTTCTTAAATAATCACACACGGAGACTTATTATTACTTATAAATGTCTGGCTACAGCTTGGCTTGTTTCTAGCCAACTTATCTTAAATTATCCCATCTACCTCTTGCCTCTGGGCTTTTACCTTTTTATATACCTATTTATTTTTTTTTACTTCTTACTCTGTGGTTTGCTGTGTAGCTGGGTGGCTAGCTCCCTGAGGCCTCCTCTATTCTTTTCTTGCTCCTTGCTCCCCTCTCCCCAGATTTCTCCTATTTTTTCACTCTGCCTGCCAGCCCTGCCTATCCTTTCTCCTGCCCAGCTATTGACCATTTAGCTCTTTATTAGACCAATCAGGTGTTTTAGACAGGCAAAGTAACACAGTTTCACAGAGTTAAACAAATTCAACATAAAAGAACACAACACATCTTTGCACCATTAAACAGACATTCCACAGCATAAACAAATGTAACACATCTTTAATATTCTACAACACATCAAATAAAGCATATCACAGGTATTTGTAGGAGGAAGAGAAACCTAACAACAAGCTTTTGTCCAGAGATGTTTGAATTAAGGATTACTTCTAATGCCACTTGCAATATACAGAATATTTAAGAGTGATCTCGACACAGTGAATAGGCAAAAGAATACCTCTGATATATTCAAGAGAGACAAACAGAACCACTTGCTAAACTACTTGTACTTTATAACAATAAAGGAAGTAACAATAGACTAGGGTTACATCTAAATTTCCATGTTAGAAGCTAATTTGCCTTATTATACAAGAACATACTTCCTAGACCACTGAAAAGGCAAAGCAGTAACTGAAATAAGCTCATTTGGCTAGATGTGTTTAGGTAAATATGCATTCAAATACGACTCAGAGTTTTGGTGCATTTTTTCCCATTTCCACAACATTACCTTTCCCTCTTGCAGTCAAAAGCAGCCTGTGTGCAGAAACCCATGGATGAGAACGTTCTTTTCATAAATAGGCAAAATAGTAACAAACTAGATCAGGATTTGGCTTAGGAAGGTTTTGAGAAACCAGACATAAAGTTGTTCAATTAGCACAGTGTATGATTTTTAAGTATTGTGTGAAATGCACTGTATGTATGCACTACAGCAAGTCACCCCCGAAAATAAGAACCAGGAAAGCTTATATAAGCCCATGATTAGAAGGAAGTGGGAAATGAGTCTCAGGACTAGGGCAAGTTTTGCAGTCCAGGGTTGCAGAGCTGTCTGACCCTGTAAGACGGGTCAATGCCTAACTAACCTCGCTTTCTGCCTCCCTTTTCCTGTAGGCTTTGTTTAACAGCTGGATCTCTTCCTGGTAACCTTCCCTGACCGGATGCTGCCGCTTACTGTTCTGTCTGTGTGCCTCCACGGTGTCTGGGATGGAGATGTTGATATCACCATCAGGATCACTTGTGGGTAAGAAGAGGGAATAGGAAGCAGTTTCTCCTAAATCGCAGGAGACGAATCTGTTCTCCTTCCGCGAGTAGCGCAAAGAAGGAGACCTGACTTTGGTTGAGGACTGGCTGATGTTGCTGATGATTGACACAGTGTCCAAAGCCTCATCGTTGTCGCAGATTTCAAGGACCTCCAAGTGTATTTTCACGCTGGTGTCCGCAAACGTGGAGGGAGTCTCCTCTGAGTTGGGTTCATGGCCCACACTTTTCGATCGATAGACTTCTATTTTCTTGGAGGCTGGGGTTATCTTTTGCCCTTCCGCGCTGACCTCATAAGTAGATAGAGAGAGGGTTTTCCCTGTAGGTGCTTGGAGAGACACAGTCCCCTGGAATGCACATAAGGGAATAGCCAGCCCACTGGAACGCTGGGGACAGAAACATAAAGGTTATATTATGGAAATCAACACATAGACATTCATTTTATGCAGCAGAATGGTAAGTTTTCTACTTTTGATCTATTTCCCTGGAAACTATTTACAGATAATGAGATTCTGCTTCTGTAGCTGAATATCTTCTAGGGCAAATATACCCGAAGGAGTGTAGCAACTTAAGAGAAGACAAGGGGTATTTCCAGAGTTGAAAGAGAAACGAGGGTACTGATTGAAAGCAATAGACTAGATGTTCCTGTCCAAGGGTAGGACTTGGGCAAATGCATACTTACAATGTAGAATTGCTTTTATATTTCTGCTACATATCCAGTTACTTTAAAAGCATACATGGACCTGGAGTTTGATTGGGGCCCAAGGACCACTCTGCAGCTAGAGTGGTGCCAAACTTAGTGGCCTGTTTTGCCACCTGGGGCCATGGTGACATCAAACCATGAACAGCTGATGAGGCCCATGTCTGGGTCCGTGGTCCTCCCACAGTCAGGGTCTATGTTGACACCTGTGGCCATGGTGCCACCAAAGGCCACACTGATGCCTATGGTCTAGGCTACAACCTGTGGCCATATTGGCATTCAAAGACTGTGCTGCCTCCAGGGCCATGCTGGTCTGGGTGGCCTGCACTGCCACCTGGGTGCAAAGTATTGTCCATTACAAGGTCGCTGCTGTGGGCCATGTCTGGGTCCGTGACCCTACCTCAGCCAGGGTCTGTGTTCATATTCATTGCTCCTGGTGCAGTCAAGGGTAGTGTTGAACCCTGGTGTCTGGGCTACCCCCTGGGAACATATTGGTTTCTGAGGGCCATACTGTTGCAGTAGTCTGGCCAATCTGGGTGACAGGCACTGCCACCTGGGCCCATGGTGACATTCAGGTTCACGCTGCTGCTGAGGACTATGTCTGGGTCTATGGTCCTACCACAGCTGGTGTATGTATTGATATCTGTGGCCATGTTAGTGCCTCAGGACTGTGGCACACTCTGACCATATTGACCTGGGTGGCTTATACTTCCACCTGTGGTCTTGGTGTTATACAGCCTGGGCTGCTTCCTAGGGCCATGTATAAGACAGTGTCTCAGAAACAACCAGGGTCTGAGTTGATGTTCATGGCTTCTGTTGCCACCAAGGACTGTGCAGATGCCCAGGGTCTAGATACCTGAGACCGTGTTGGTATCCAAGGGACTTGCTGCCTCTTTGGCCATTCTCATTTAGGTGGCCTGTGCTGCCACTGGGGCCATGGTGACATTAGGGCCAAGCTGCTGCTGAGGGCCATGCCTAAGTCTGTGGTCCTGCAGTAGCTGGGAGTTTGGGATGATGCCCATGGCCCATGTTATCACAGGGTATCATAGGAAACATGCATGTTGAAACCCAAGCATGGTTCTGAGCTGCCCACCCCTCACTTTCCCTGGGATGGCTGGTCCTGCCCCTTGTTGGACACTGCAGCAGGAGAGCTAACCCTGCTTTCCCCATGGGAGAGCTGGGGAGAGATGCCCTCACCCCGCACCAGGGACGTGAAAGAGCTAGTGCCTATGGCACCGACCTAGGAGAACTGACTCCACACCGTGCCTGAGGGGGCAGTTCAGTGGCCAGGACCAGTCAGCTCAGCTACCACCCAGACCCAAATCCTAGGCCTTTGATTGGCCTACACTAATACATCTATGATCTGCTGGAGTGCACGAGTAGACTGGTCCTCCTGAACATTAACCACAGTATCTCCATGACTCAGGGCAACGGCAGGATATCTGAGAGGAATTTCAGTGAGGGCCCAATTGTGCTGATATGCCAGAGAACTTGAAAAAGACCAATGACTCATTGCAATAAACATTTTGTGGGTGGGGCTGATTGGAAAAAAGGGTTGATACCCTGTAACACCCAGTGTTATTAGAATTAATGAAAGAGGTGTTTGAAAGATGGAGAAAGGAGGTGGGTTTTTTGTGTGTTTTATTTTGTTTTTAATTGATTTGGGGGGTTCTTTGGGGAGTGGTGTTTCAGGGGTAAGAGAAGAATATGGAGGGACTGGGAGCTGAGTGGGATTGGGGTGCATGATGTGAAATTCCCAAGGAATCAATGAAGAATTGTGTTTTAAAAATAATAAGTAAATAAAAAAATTAAAAGTTCATCCTGAAAATCCTATCCTGAAAAAAAATGTTTTTATTATCAAAGACAGAGATTTATGAATTTTTGCTGCAAAATTGGCTAAAGCATTATTCAGTCAGAAAATCTGACTGTCAGGGCTGGGGAGACTGTTCAGCGATCAAGTTTGTTTTTCAAGCATGATGAATTGACTTCTGAACCCCAGTACTCAAGAACAAAGCTGTGTGTGGTGGCATGCACCTATAACCTCAGCACTGGGGGACAGAGACAGGCGAATTCCTGGGGCTCAGTGGAATCCAACCAAAATGATGAGCCTAGTGTCAAGCAGCAAACATGGAGAACAGTCAAGGAAGACATCTCAAGGTCAATCTCTGGCCTTTACACACACCTATGTGTGTGAATGTATCCTTATGTACAGAAGCACACACACACACACACAGAGGCACGCACACACAGAATTCTGAGTGTTGTCTCATCATGTAAGTTGTAAACATGGCCTCCTCTCTTCTTTCTGTATTCTAAGCAGTAGCTCATCTGAAAGCTGAATTCCTTACAGTATGATTTTGTTTTAGGAAAAATGACTTACCTTATTACTTCAATAAATCACTTCTAAGGTTTTCTCTTCTTTGACATTTTATATTTTACAAACAAAATGCTGTGTAGTATACTAGCGTAAAACAAAGAAAGTCATGAGAAAACTGAGTTATCAAACAGAACAAACTGATGCAGACATGGCTATCTAAAGAGATGTTTAATCAGGTCTTCAGAAGCAACAACACTACCACTGATAGCAGTTTGTATGAAGCAGATGAGGGACGAATGGCTCAGCAGGTAAAGGCATTAGCCATGCAAGCCTGATGACCTGTGTTGAGTCCCTGGAACCCACTGGAAGAGAAAGCATGCTCCTCTATAAGTCATTCTCTGATCTCCATACATAAGCCATCCCAAAGCACATGCCACCCAACCTCCAAAGTCAACAAAAAAATGATAAAGAGATTAAGAACACTTGCTGCTCTAAGAGGATGCAGATTAGCTCCTAGCACATGGAGGCTCGAAAATGTCTGTAACTGTAGTTCAACAGGCTCCAACACCCTCTTCTGGCCTCCACAGGCACCAGGGAGACACATGTTATATATGTACAAATGCATGAAAACACTTATACACACAAAATAAAAAAATATCTTCAAAAACGTTTAACAAGAGTGAAATTGGGAGCTTTTCTTCCTCTGCTCTGACAGGTCCACATACTGCAGATGTCGGTAGCTTCCCCTCACTAACCTCATCACCATGTGAACAGGCATTTAGTTAGCGGAAGATAGCTCATTCACACTGGCCTTTGAGAATCACTTATTGCTAGAGTCTGGTTAAATATAAAGGCTGATTTTCTGAAATAGCACACAAAGTACTGGGTTATTAAAATAATTTTTTCAAACATTCCCATTTTAATGGATAGTCTACATTTGAGAGCTACTGGAGCAGAAACGAGATAAGAACAAAAATCAGTCTGAGTAATGTACAAAGGACCTGGACAGGATTTCTCAAAAGAAGATGCACAGGTGACCAGAACACACATGGCAAGAAGTCTAGCATCACTCATACAGGAACACAAACTAAAACTCCAATGAGATTCTATTCCTTACTCAGTGGGGTGCTACCATGAAAATACAGCTGAGTATGGTAGTGCATGCCTTTAATCCCAGCATTTGAGAGGCCGGCAGGTCTCTGAGTTTGAGATCAGCCTTGTCTACAAGAGCGAGTTCCAGGACAGTCTCCAAAGCTACAGAGAAACCCTGCTTTGAAAAACCAAACACACACACACACACACACACACACACACACACAACACAAAACCAAACAAACAAACAAACAAATTATAGAAGAACACATTGTTGAGGCAGATACACTGAAACTGGAAATATATCATTTGAGGAAAACTAAAATGATGTAGGTGCCATGGAAAACAGAACAGTTTCTCCAAAAATAAAAATAACTAGAATTACAGTATATTAAATAAATTCATATTGCCTAGCAGGTATCATTTAAAGATAACTAAGGTAGTATATTTTTGTGGATTTTATAGATATAGTTTAGAAATCAGGCTTACCTTAGCAGCATATCTTCCTGCCTTTGTCTCCTCTGGGCTAGGTTTAGAGGTAGAAGCCAACTCTTAGTTCACTATACTTTATTTGTACATTTTAAAGTAAATTCATAAAAATCTGGCATTGTTTATAGAATTATTTGTCCCCTTTAAACAGGACTTGTGTGTTGTTTATGTTAGAGAAAACTGTTCTAGGCTAAAAAAAGTTGAATCTTGAACAAAGAACTATGGCATTAAAAGAGATACAAGGGAGGGGATGACAGACTCAGTTAAATTATAAGAATTTTCTACCAGTATTGACAGCATAGAGAACACAGCTAACTGAGTCACTACTATGAGTGAAGGACAGGCTGGCTGGTCTCCAACAGTGGACAAAGATGCACTCATCCTTTAAGCACCCACAAACTGCAGAGGCACTGAATCTCCTCAGAAAGAGAAGTCTATGTGACGAGGCAACATTGGACTCAGGGCTGTCATGGGAAAAGGACACTTAGTCTGGGTTCAAGAAAGGGAAAGAGACCTGAAAACCTTCCCCAAGCAGGACTGCCTCTTCAAAGATGGTAGAAATCTCTGGCATTTGTGATATCCGGTACTGCTCTGAAGGTCTTAGTTTGGTGGCAATCCAGAAAAAGAAATAAGAAGCATCAGCACTGGTCAGGAAGAAACAAGGACAAACAACTGATAGATGCAAGTGTTTCCTACCTCAAAATTCTAGAGAAAAAATCTAAGAGAGAACTAATGACAGAATATAGTAAGATGGATGAATTCTAAGTAAAACTAAGAACCTGAGAGCTGCCAATCAAAATGTTTTAAAAAACCCCCATTCCAGAGTCTGAAGAAATGGCTCAGTGGTTAAGAACACCTGCTGTCCTTACGGAGGAACCAGGTTTGGTCCCCAACATGTGCATAGTGGCTCACAACTATCTGTAACTCCGGTATCAGGGAATCTGATCTTATGCCATCTTTTGGCCCCCATGGATAGGCACCAGGCATGCACACGAAGTCCAGAAATACCTCAGGCAAAACATTCAGACACAAAATTCTTTAAAACCCACATTTAAAGTAAAGAAGGTTTGATTTAAACCATGCACACGAAGTCCAGAAATACCTAAGGCAAAACATTCAGACACAAAATTCTTTAAAACCCACATTTAAAGTAAAGAAGGTTTGATTTAAACAACAGTTCTATGTGAAACCTGACAAGACAATGCTGCTCTAATAAAAAAATAGCAAAGACAAACAGAAGGCAAGAGAGGTAATACTTAGATGTATTATAAATCTGATCATTTTCTTGTATTTATGGATTTAATACATTTTTAAAATGAAAATCCAAATGAAATTCTCTGTTGTAAAGTGAAAATTTTATAAGCTTGTGAGTAAGCAAGAAACTATGAAAACATACCAGTGTGATAAATTTCTAAACATTAAAGCTATAGTAACTCACTCTAGGTGTTAATGGACAAGAAACCAGGTACAGTCTGTGATGAAGATGCCATTTCTAAATAAGTGAAGTCTGGTGACACAGATCTGTAATCTCAGTAGAGGGAGGAAGATCATGACTATGAGGCCAGTCTGGGTAACAAAGCAAGACCCTGGCTCAAAATAGCCATGAATAGCAAGAGCAATAACTATATATGGGGTAACTGCATCTTAAAGCAAAATGGTATCACTGTCCAGTATACATTTTTGTATTTTGACAGTGTTGTGTAAGAGGTGTACGTGCACGGGATGATTCTCTCAGCATTTTCTTTGATAAAACATTTTAGTTATGGGGCTTAATAAGACAGCAACTTTACTGCGCAATCAGAATAACCTATTTAAATAACCTGATTTATTTCATAGCCTGTGCTTTCTATCCATTTTAAAGCCAACAAATTAGCATTTGCCTGGGAATAATGATAGCCCATTACTGCAGTATACTCCGGAGTGTAGGTGGCTGGGAGGTTTTTTTTTTCCCCCTCCATTTGGAAATGAAAAGCTTTTCTGAACCTCACAAATACTTGAAGAGAAGAGAGCCTGCCAGCTAAACACGTTAGCACAAATAATCTTCCACAATAATTGATTCACACTTGACAACCTTGGGTATACAAAATGCCTTTTATTTTTTCACAGTTAAGCTGCTAGGTGAATTCGGGGTGAAATTATAATATAAAAAGAGTCTCTCGAGGTGATTATCCTAACAAGGTGAGGCTTTCTGCTGCTTCTGAATTATTCAGTTTAAGCAAGGCTTGTGGCAGCAGGCAGGGTCATCACCTACCCAAAGCCACAGTGGGTTACAGGTTACCCAAGGCCACAGTCGGTCATGGGCTCTCTGAATTGGAAGCTGGAGTGTACCATTAACTCATGAATATTCAAAGCAATTGGCAAATTGAATACTAAAAAAAAGTCATTTGCTGACCTTTCCGTGACTTTTGGACTTAAGAGTATATAAACTGAGGAGCATAAGTGGGGTAAGACTTAGAGAAGTTAGGGGAAGATGGAATAGACACACCAGAAAGGAAACAAAAACCAACGGGGGGAAAAAAAGAATTCGTGAGAAAACTAAAATTTGCTTTATGGAAATTCAGTCATTAAAAAGGTTACATATTTTCATATATTCAGCTCCTCAGATCCTTTGTCCCGCCATGTCTTCTTTGTATGATTAGTGAACCAAAGTATAACAGCACACAAGAATTGGCCAAAACAAGGTTGGGAAAGGATATAAAGACCTTTAATAAGAGACTTTCACATGAAAAAAATGTGTGGCAAAGTCTACCCTCCCAGACTTCGAGCCTGTGCCTTAAGCCTTTTCTTTTTCTTTTAATTTGATGTGTGTGTGGTGGCATAGGCAGGTTCATTTTCCTATGTGGGCTCATGTAGAGGTCAGAGGTGGATATTTCTCAATCACTTTTCTATTTTGTTTGTTTGTTTGTTTAAGACAGGGCCGAAGACTCACTATTTTGGATTTATTGGCTGGCCACAGGACTCGCACCTCACAGCACAGGGATTATAAATGCTTTTTCTGTGGGTTCTGGGTCTCCATATTCAGACTTCAGGCTTGCACAGGAAACATTTTAACCCCTGAGCCATCTCCTCATCCCAGGCCTTTTGACTGGTGAAAGTCTAACCAGGAAGAGTGATGTTCACTATGACAAATACTGAGCCACACCTCCTGGTGGGGACTTGCACTTTCACACTTACTACTCATGGTAATCTGATAAAATGAAGGCCCTAATGATCCAAAACTTATAGATGAAGTCATTGAGTTGTGGGAGGTAGCGCAATTAGGTGAAAATCGCTGTCAAATCCAAGTCCAAGATCACCTGTGTCATGCCTTTTGTTCTAAGTGTTCTGTTACTCCAAGACAGTGAAACACGTCACTCTGTCTGCTTCCTTGCAACATTGAGGTAAACAAGGCATTTCACTCTCTGCATTCCGGCATAATCTACAGTGTTCTAGGGAGACATAGAGGGAAAAAGGATTTCTTTATGTTAGGAACTAAAAGAGTATTTAGAGAAGTAACTTTAAAACAAAGGTTTTTAAATGGACCTTACAAGGATTATTTAACAGGGATAAGATGGGGAAAATGTGTCCTGGGGTGTAACAAATAAGTGGGGCCACAAGGACAAGAAACTGAGCATGTAAATGTAACAGAGGTTACATTCAGGGTTGATAGTCCTTAATTCCAAGACAAACATTTTAGTTTTGTGCACCACAGGCAAGGAGAAAATTCTGATTGTTATTTCTACAACTATGAAGAGAATGAAGATATGTGGAATATCTACTGGGCAGACACAGTACCTGGCTCTTTACATGTGAAATTTAATTTAGGATAGGATAACCATGAAGATAGTGAAATCATTAACATTTTACAGACAAAAGCTAAGGCCTGAAGAGCTCAGTCAACTTGCCCAGGCTACATAGGAGGGGTGGGATTACACTCTAAACTCAGTTCAAATTCCAGATCCTTTCATTCTTGATGCTCAGGTCTAGGAATATAACTGAGAAGTCAGTGAAAGATGGATTGAGAGAAGGTGAATGAGGTGTCAGGGAGGCAAACAAGGAGTGTTTTAAAATCGTATGTGCAAGAGAAAGAGGGCCTGAAATTGAGTGCTCCTGAAGAAAGTGGCAGACAAGGGACTGAGAGATACATGGACACTTCCAAGGCAAAACTTTCAGGTCTGTGGATGAAGTATTGAAGTTCTGCTGGCCAGTCATGTATACCTGGCTTTGAACCCAGTGGAGTTGCCATCACTGTAATCTTCACTTCTCTGGGCATTAGGCTTGTCATTTGGAAACATGGACATTACACAAATTAATTCACAGGAAGTAATGGGTAGAACCCTTCACATATAGGAAGTGCCACATGTGTGCTAGCTGTTCGGGGATATGAAAACAGTGGGGCCCATGATGTCTTGGAAGTTTCTGTCCTCTGTGTCCCTCATCAAGACTTGAGAAATAGAGATGAGGAAGACAGACATTTTATCTACATATGAGTCTATTCCTTCACAGTATTCTTTGTTGAAGACCTAAGTCAGCGAGAGCCAAAGAATGATGGGTGGATCAAGCCATTACATTGTCTTTAAGAAACTTCACCTATATTGGGATGAATAGATTGAAATATATGAATGAAAAATTGCACACCATGCAAAAATAAAGACAAACAAGAGTGGCTATATTAATAGTGAAAACTACAGGTTTCAGGGAGGTAGAGAGGTGGTTCTGCAGTTAAGAGAGCTTAATGCTCCTGTAGAGTACCTACATTCAGTGCCCAACACCTATGTGGCAGCTCACAACTATCTGTAACTCTAGTTCTGAGATATCTAATGTCCTCTTCCAGCCTTCAAAAGCTCTTGCACTCATGTGATACACGTACACTCACTCATGTAGGAATACACACATAGATATAATAATTTATCTTTAAGAGAGAAGAAAATATAGAGATTGGAATGAAGAAACCGTCCAGTGACAGGAAAGATTATTACCTGGTGCCTAAAGGATCAATCCACCAAGAAGACATAGCAATCCTAAAATGTACACAACAAACCACAGAGTAGTGCAATACATGAAGCAAGACTGATAATACTAAACAAGACTGATAATACTGAAAAGAAAACTTCTCCACAAAGCTGGAGGTGTCAACACTGTATCAACAAGTGAGAACTAAGCAGAAAATCATCAAGAATAAGAAAACACATCATCAGTTAATGGGATCTAATCAATCTGTAGAAGATTTTAAGACAATTCCATCCAACAACTGTAGAATACATATTTTCTTCAAATGCTAATTAAATGTGGATGAAAACTTGTTCTAGTTCATAGAACAATGTAGTGATACATTTTTTATGAAAACAACCCTTGGCTCCAACATAACTTTTGGCAGACTTCTCAGCAAATTGATAATTCCCCTTCAGATCTTTAAGGACTGTGTACTTAACTTCCTCTCCTATTGTGTGCTCAGCCTGTTTAAATTTAACCTGTCTTTAAGAGACCAACCTAACCAACATGGCTTGCCTTGGATTTCCCATACAACTGAGCTAAAAGCTAAAGCTAAATAAATAAAACCTAAGATAAATGCATAGCTTTTTACCTTCAATTATGTACTCTTCCTTGACCCTGACCCAAAATATTCTATGTGTGTGTTGTGGTAGTCATTAGCTGAAACAGCCAACAGGTTGAAAGCAACTTCAAAGCAAATAGTCACAGTGAGTGTTGCAAACAAGGTAGATAAAGCTGGATAACATCTTCTTGCAGGCTTGTTTGCTCTTCTGAGTCAAAAGGGATCAGTTTCTTCCATTGTAAAACTCTGCTAAGGATTTCTGTAAAGAATTTCTCATCCCGCTCCCAGGCTAGTTTTTCTGTGTTGTTCATTAAATACAGAGCAAGTCCTTTTCATAGACAGACACAGGGTTAGACACAAATCAGACACAGACATTCAGACAGGCATGACAATGACAGCAAACTCATACAACAGAGAACTCACAGATCAGTTAATAGCCACAGACTGTAGACCACTGGAGGACATAGGTAGATTAGAGAATTCAAACATGGGCTCACTCTTGGTCAAATTAATCTCAGAGGAAGTGGCTTTGCTTTCACTTGTTAATGTGATAGGGATGCATTTTAGTATTCTCTGAGGTTATCTTTGATTTGTTAAATGATACAAAAGAAACTGAAATGCATTTAAAAAGAATAAAATTATGCAGAGTATTGTTCTCTCTGTGGAATCAGGGTAACCAGAATATAATAAGAACATTTCCAAACTCTCAGAAACTAAGTAAACACTATGAAGCAGTCTATGACTCAAGGATGAAATGCTGAGGGAAATAAAAGCACGTTGAGCTGAATTAAAATAAATGCAGCGTATCAAAATCCATGCTAAAGCAGCACTGAGAGAGGGATTGAAAGCACTGAATCCATGCATTACAATACAGAAGCAGTCTCAAGTCTAAGTGTTCAGCAAGATTTATTTTTTAGCAAAGCAAAAACAAAATAAGCCAGAGCAGCAATGAAGGAGAAAATAAGACAACAGAGATTACGTAAATGAAAGTAACAGGGAAAAAAATTAATGCAACAATGTTGGTTCTTAACAGACTGATGACAGAGAAAACCTCTAGGTGCCCTGATAATGGAAAGGGGGAAGATACAGATGACCAGCGTCAGAAAGGGTCAGGTGATAACCTTGGTTGCTGGGAGGATGGCGAGGGGTGACACACACATCACACACTTAAATTCAACAACTTAAATGAAATGTACTGACCCCCTGAAAGCACCAGAACTACCACAGTGCATCTAAAATTAAACAGGGATTGAAGTCCGCTGGAACTACCACGGTATTTGAAACCAAAATTTGAAAAACGCCAGAGGCGAAATACCCTAAGGCCTAGATAGTTTCACTGGAGAAATCTACCAGCTTACAGTTGAACTAATAAAAAATCCACTTTCTTGCAGGAACTAAAAGAGTAAAGAACACTTTGTTTCAAAGACTTGATTTTGCTTTAATACCAAAGCTATAGTGATAGTATTAGAAAACCTTAGAGATTGATATCACTCATAGATACCAATGCAAATGTCTTGAACAAATCTTAACAAGTAGAATTCAGTCATCAATAAAATAATTACATATTATGACCAAGTAAAGTTTCCTAAAGAAATGTTAGGCTGGTTTATAATTAAAAAACATATTAATGTGACCCACCACAGGAAAGAAAAATTTCATGATTGTGCTGGCTAGTTTTGTGTCAACTTGACACTAGCTAAAGTCATCCTAGAAGAGGAAGCCTCGGTTGAGAAAATGCTTCCATAAGAATGAGCTGTTGGCAGGTCTGTAGGTAATTTCCCTATTAGTCATTGATTTGCGGGTGGTGCTCAGCCCTCTGTGGGTGGTGCCAGCACTGGGCATGGTCACGTGTTTTCTAAGAAAGTAGGTTGAGAAGGCCATAGGGAGCAAGCCAAAGCAGCATCCTTCCACAGCCTCTGCATCCGCTCCTGCCTCCAGGTTCCAGCCCTCCTTGAGTTCCTGTCCTACTGTCCTTCAGTGATGCAGTAAAATGTTAAAGTGTAAGTCAAATCAATCTTTTCCTCTCCAGCTTGATTTTTGGTCACGGTGTTTCATCACACCTATAGAAACCCGAACTAAAACAATGATCATCCTAACTGATGCAGAAAAAAAAATCAATTTTCAAAATCAAATATCCATTTACGATTAAACAATATGAAAAGAGGAATGAAAGAAGCTCTCCTCACTTTGGTAGAATTGGAGCTGTGTAGCTGACTGCATTTGATAGAGAAAGAGATTTTTCTCCCAAGAGCTGGAGCAAGGTAAGGACAAAGGTGTTTACTGTTCTGTTCAGCACTGTTTTAGCACAGCTCACAGTGAAGGAAGAGAAACAAAAAGGATATGATCAGAAAAGAAGGTGTGAAACTGTGGCTATTTGTAGGTGGCATGATTAATTCATAGAGAAAATCCCTGGGAATCATAAAAAACTCAAGACTAAGCACAGATCTAAATAAGATTGTGAGATATAACTTTGCAAGATCCTTGGTGTTTTTTATACCAACAATGGATATGTGCCCAGAAAAAACTGAAAATACAGTAGTATGTACAATTGCTCATAAAGTTAAATATTAAGATATAGAGCTTATATATATAGACTTCTAAATGGGCAATGGATAAGATGTTCTAAGAAACCAAGTATCTTTGGATCTCAGTGGGCATCAGGCACACATGTGGTACACACACACATACACACACATACATATGTATATATATATACATATAGATAAAACATTTATATGTGTAAATAAAATAAATAAATATTTTTTAAAAAAGAAATGTTTATTGAGCACTGAGTAACAGTAAAAGACCACATGGAATCCTGTAGATTTTGGACTATATAAGTATGTTTATATGTTTATTACATATTTGTGCTTATATGATAGTGTATATAATGAATTCGTAATTTCTAATTACGAATTTCTGATATTAAAAGTAACATATTACCACTTATTTTAATTTAAATAGTTTTAATCTAAAAAGCAAACTGTTTATCATCAAAAATGATGCAATTTAGAATCATAACATATAGTAAAAAAACCAAATTTTCAAATTCCTGAAATGCAGCTCTTTGAGATTCATAACAACAGATTGTTAGAGATATGTTTAAAATATCATCATTTTGAAGAAGCTGAGAATACATGAGAATGCTGATTTGTCATTCTTCACTCTTCAAGAGTAACATTTGAGGAATAGGAATATGCAGCAAGCATCCATTTGGTTAAAGTACATTAAGGACAGCAGCTACTACCATGTGACTGTAGCATTAGGAGTCTTCATCTCTATGGTTAAAAAAAGATGCATTGGGCTGCAGAGAAGGTTCAGAGGCTGGGAGCACTGGCTGCTCTTCCAGAGGTTCTGAGTTTGTTTTGCTCAACCACATGGTGGCTCACAGGCATCTGTGATGAGATCTAGTGCTCTCTTCTGGCGTGCAGGCAGAGCACTGTATCCATAATAAATAAATCTTTTTAAAATATGATTCATCTTTGGAGTCTATGTGAATCTATATAGTTCATCTCTAGAATCTATATGTATTATCTAAATAAGCAAAGTCTTTTCTTTTTCTTTTGCAAAATTAACCTTCCAAAATACCTTCTTCTCACCTTATTATGAGACCCATTTCATAAGGCTAATATTGATGCCATCTAAAAGATCTTTTTCTCTGATGATTTGCTCTCTACTAAAATGAAATGGAAAACATCCTTCCATAATTCCCTTCCTGTTTGCTTCCAGAACAGAGTTGGCCAAGAGAAGAATTGACATGATGCGTGGAAAGTGGACAAAACATAGAGTCCATATTTCCATGGAATTTTTTTGCATGAGCAGTCTGAGACAGACAGAAGGATATGTCTGGTAGAGGCTGCAATGGTATTTTTCTTCTCCACAGATAGCTTTCTTCCAGAATAGTGGTATACTTGGTCAACTGTGGCCTCACATCTATGTACAAAAGTTTAGCTATGAATTTAAACATTCTGTTATTATTCAAAGATATCTTTTTTCTCTATAACTTTTTTAGATTTATTTATGTTATATGTATGAATATCTTGTCTATTTGCATGTATGTGCATCTGGTTCCTTCAAATGTCAGAAGAAGAGGGCTTCAGCTCCCCTGGGACTGCAAGCTTCCATGTGGGTGCTGGGAATAAAATCTGGGTTCTTTGCAAGATCAACCACTGCTCTTTACCCCAGGGACATCCCTCACAACAATTTTTGACAGACATCTCCACAGCTTTCTTCTTCATGGTATAACTTTTGTGGCTAGGCAAACTTGGGTTCTCAGAATGAGAAGATATAACTCTATCTCTAATCCTCTAAATTATCTCAAAGACTCACTTCCCAGATTTCCAAACAATTCTAAAATAATTTCTTATCCCACCATGCTAATTGAAAAGCTTTTTTGTTGTTTGTTTGGCTGGTTGGTTTTTTTGTTTGTTTTTGTTTTTTGTGTCCTTACTAATACAAGCTGGAGAGATGGGCTGGAGAGAAGGTTCAGCAGTTAAGAGCACTGCCTGCTCTTCCAAAGGTCCTGAGTTCAATTCCCAGCAACCACACAGTGGCGCATAACCATCTGTAATGGGGTCTGGTGCCCTCTTGAGAAAGAGACCTGGTCAGTAGTCCTCATCAACTCAGACCATGAAACCCAGTATGGACAAGTTCAACAGAACCGCCATATAGAGGATGCCCATGCTTGCTTCAGCACTGCCAGGGCATACATGTCATTCATTCATTCAACTGGTACAAGCTGCTCCTCTGGTACTTAAAAAAAGAAAAGAAGAGAAAACCTAAACATAACTTAATTAAAGAAAATATTGATGTTATTTTATTTTCCTCATTATTGTGTGTGTGGCATAGGTTCTTATTGCCATAGCATATATGCAGGTCAGAGGACAACCTCCCAGACAGGATTCTCTTCCTCCTCTCTGTGTTTTTCAGGCTTTTACTTGCTGGTTCTTCTTCCCAGCCCAAGTGATCCAATGGAACTACTCATGGATGACGTGGGCAGAACACAGTCCAATCATACAGAACATAGAACTTCTATCATAGAATTTAAGAACAGCCATGAAACTAGAAAAGAGTTCAGTCACATGTAAACCTCTAAGAGCAGTGTTTAAAAAAAGAAACACAAGGAACCAAATGAACAAAGAAAAGACCCATCCCTGACATAAACAACTATACAGAAAGATGACTAAGCAAGCAGTCAGAGGGTTGCAAATACAGATTCTTTTTTCTTTTTTTTTTTGGCTGTCCTCGAACTCCCTCTTTAGACCAGGCTGTCCTCAAACTAAGAGAGGTCTGCCTGTCTCTGCCTCCTGAGCAGTGAGATTAAAGGCAGTGTCACCATCGCCTGGTGTACAGATTTCATTTTGAAGAGGTGGTTTGTGGGTATTGGTACTCAACGTAAGGTCTGCAGACAACAAAAAGGTCTTGTGGGCTGTGCCAGCCGTTGGGGCTTTCTTGGTCATGTTCACCACACAGCTGATCACTGATGGTGCAAAAGCGATAACCAGTAAAGTAGGTGTGTGAGCATGAAGGAAGGCCCTGCCATAAAATTCAATGAGGAATCACCATCTGTTTCATCCCTGTGCACACAGAGTAAAAATATCCACAAAGCCCACTTAAAACTGCTCTTGGACAGTGGCTAGGAGAGTGCATGGCTACTCCAGAAGACCCAGTTTTAATCCCTAGCACCATGGTGGGCACCTGGAACTAACTCCAGCTCCAAGGGATCTGACAATCTCTTCTGGCTTCTGAGGACACACACAGATGTACTAGCAAAACACCTCGGATGATAGAGAACACTATTATCTCTAGTTTTCAGATGAGAAAACTAGGACACCTTTTCAGACAGCAAGTGGGCGAGCCAGAATTCAAATCTGACAGATGGCTCTGGGGGAAAAAAATCATACACTATGATTCGTTGTCTTATATCTTAAGTGAGTACCTATTTCCATGCCCGAAGCCACAAAATAACTACACATTTGTCCATCCGTCATAATCTCCATGCAGATGAATCTGTAGTTCTTTCTGGGTGTGTCACTTTAGTTCACTCGGTTTTCTCTCCTCAGAGCTTTGCTATTTTGCTTGAATTTTAAAAAATAATGAAGATACACTACACTATTGTTATGTAAAAAATAAAGTCATTATTCTCAAGACAAAACTCAATGCAGATCATTTTGCTTTTGAAAAAAAATTGAAAAGTAAAATCCGGCTTTTTAGTCGAAAAGCATGAAAAGCCTCTCTCCTCTCCCTACTGAACTATTTTCCTCCAACTGCTTGTAAAACTATGGAACGTGATACATGGAAATTGTTTCCTAAAACTAAAAGTGATTTAGAAGGCAAAATTTGCAGACTCTTCCCAACTGGGCAAATACTGGAGCAATCAGAAATTATAACAAAGATTCTTTTAGAAAAATTTAAAGAAAAATGTACTAACATTGGATCTCATAAAAGGTGTGGGTTAATGATGAAGTTATCCGTAAAACATCAGCCACAGGCACAGTCTTTACTTAAGCACTGGCCTCCTTGAATAAGAACTATGTATCAGGAAAATATTCAGCTGCAGTAGTTGCTCGGTACCCAGGGAGGACACATTTAGGAACTTCACTGGCACCGGCAGAGGTGGTGCTCGCCTTTTATCCCAGCATTTGGAATGCAGAGGTGCCTGGATCTCTGTGAGTTCAAGGCCAGCCTGGTCTACAGAGCTAATTTCAGGACAAGTAGGGCTGTTACACAGAAAAACCCTTGAAACGAAACAAAAAAACCCCACAAAACAACAACAACAAAAGATCTTCACGGACTGTGTGAATTCACAGATAGTGCTGCGTCTGAAATGCCATGCTTCCCCCCTACTTATAGACAGGCAAATTGAATGTGCTCCATCTTAATCAAGCGCTTACCGATCACCATGGCCATAATGTTTGTAGCTGGAGACATGAGAGCAAAACGGGCTTTTTTGCTTCCTAATTTCACAGACAGGAAAATTTATTCTCCCCATAGATCTTTAGCAGTCTCAACAGCTACCCCTCCCCCCAACACACACACACACACACACACACACACACACACACGCGCGCGCGCGCACACAC
>LOJH01017579.1:0-15894 GCA_001685095.1 Ellobius talpinus
ACGGCGTCATGCTTCCTGCCACCACATTACGGCGAATCGTCACCGGGAGAGGAGAGCAGAGGGGAGAGCGAGGGAGTGAAGGGAGCAGCTACACGCAGCCCCCAGGCTGCCAAAAAGCGCCGAGACGGGGCCACGTCCCGGTGGAGTCCCCGCGGGACCTGCCCGGCTCGCACAATGCGCCGCAGTTTGGCCAAGAAGGCAGGGAGCCGGCCACAAAATAAATAAATAAAAAACAGTCGGGTCTACGTAACGCCCTGTCGAAAGCGGACGCCATATTTTTTTGTGGCTTATGTCGACATAGGGAAACGTAGACATGTTTTCCTCCTCCTCCTCGGTCTGGTTTCCATTTACCCAAACTTGTAATCAAAACTATTTCATAAAAAAAGAATCTCCGTCCCCCTCCACCCCATACCCGCGGATTCCCTCCCACCCGCAAAAAAAAGCCTGCACACCCCCCTCCCGCGCACCCCCATCCCTAAACCAGCGCAGTCCCATTAACAACACATTTTCGGGAGCCGCGGCGGCGGTGGGAAAGTTGGGCTGGAGTAGCGGGCGCCCGGTGTGTCGGGCTCCGGGCTGGCGGTGCCCGCTGCGGGTGCTCCGCGCCGGGGCGAAGTTTCTTACCTGCGCCGGGGCTGGGTACGCGGGGACCCGGGCTGGGAACGCGGAGACGAGGCACGGGCGTTCCAAAATGGAACTCTGCTGGCTCCCCCCACCCACTCCCCACTCCCCACCCGGCNCGACTCGGGCGCCGTGGGAAAGAGGTGGTGGTGGTGGGGAAAGCCAGCCTGGCAGACAGACAGACAGACAGACAGAAAAAGCCCCCGTACGGAGAACGGTTGGCCGAAATTTCTAAAAGAAAAAAAGAAAAAAGAAAAAGAAAAGAAAAAAAAGAAAAAAAGGGGGAAAATGCCTCGATCAGTGGGGAATCTACGCCAAAACCCACATGATCTGTAACGTCAGCATGCGTATTTGCATACGATACCACCACCGGAGCTGCCACCCCGGCTCGGGTTCCGCAGAAAGTTACAAAGTGAAATTCAGGCCCCTCGGCAGACGCCGGCAAAATGTCATTTTTAGGAGGGAACTGCGGGTGGGGGGAGGCTGGCCCTAAAGACTCTGATGAGTGGCCAAACGGGGGTGTATGTGTGTGCAGTAAATGAACTTAAAAGTCCGAGTCCAGTAACGGACTCGATGGAATTTTTGCGGGAAGAGGTGGGGGAGGCGCAAGCGAGATCACTGAATATTATTGAACATAACCCGGCGCGCGGCCGCGGCCAAACCCTCCCGGTGCAATACCCATTTTCTTTATGAAAAGTTCAAGGTGTCACTGATGAGCTCAACAAACTGTTGATCCTCACCACGTGGAGTGGCGGACCGTGGGACCGCAGGGCGCTAGGGCTTTCCCGGCGCCAGCAAACACTCGGGACTCGGCGTCCTCCTGCTGTGCGTGGGGCAGAACGCGGGTGGGGTTCTCATACACGCTGGACTCTGCTTGCTCTTTCGCCCGCCTTCCGGCTCAAGAAAATAATAACATACTTAAAAACTTTTTTTTTGAAAGCGAGATGCATTTTACTCCCGGAATAGTAATGAGAGGGCTTGAGAATCGCCGGGGAAGAAGGCGCCCCCACTTATATAACCACTTGAAGTCAGATCACTTTTGTTGGGGATTTCCGCTCGCGCCTGGGCTCAGTCTGGTTAAAGATCTTCAAACTTTTTCCCTCCAAACTCGTAAACAAATAGACTCCGGGGGAGCTGACTTAAACTTGTCTAGCCCAAGTTCGCAGGGATTCTCAGACTCGGAGAAATGTACACGCCTGCAGTGGCCACTCTGGAGTCCCGCGGAAGTGAGACGGGTCATTTTTGAAGCTGGGACAGCCGCGTTCCCGGCGGGAGGCGTCTCCAAACGCGGTCTCCTCCTAGGCTTCAGAGTACCCGCGGGTGGCGTGTGTGTGTGTTTGTGTGTGTGTGTGCGCTCGCGCCCGCCGCCCGCCTTTTCTCTGCAGCCTTGGGAACCGTGAACTTGCGACCCGGCTGCTGTGCTGCGGGCGACAGGGCAGGGTTAAAACGCTTTAAGGGAGCATCCGAGGGACGCTGAGGGAACTCCCGCAGCAACCTGTCTGCGCTGCGCATTCCTGTTCTCAATGACCCCGTGTCCCTTTCATAGTCTCTGGGGGTGCTTCGGCATTTCTTCAGGGTGGGCGCTCTGGAGCTCACCGTGGGCGACGGGGCCGAGCTCTGGAACCCAGATTTGACACTAGGAATTATTCGAGGAAAAAGGGGGCCTGGGGTTTGGAGACTACAGAGTCGCCTCCCACCCTGCGGATTAGCAGGCGCGTCGCGTCGGTGCTTCCCAGCCAGCTCTGCTCCGGGGAATTAGAACGAACTCTAGCGGCCGCTTGCGACTCCGCTCGGGCGCCAAGACAGCAACAGGTGGCGGTGTGCTGCGGGGTGGCCAAGGCGACGACCCAGTCTAGAGTGGAAGACTGGCTTGGGGGGTTGACGGGTGACCATGGCTCTGGGGAACCCCTATTAGCATTTTATTTTCGTAGGCTGGAAAGAAGGAAACAGTTAAAAAAAATAATTAAGGTCGCCCCTAGGGCTTCCATTTCTCTGGTAACCTTTGTTTCTTCGGAAGTTTTTCCTATTTAAGATTAAATTAGTGCACATGTAAACATTTTTTTTACTGGCTTGCCAGCTTTGATTGGGTTATTGTTGAGTGGGGCGTGGGGGGCGTTATTTTTCCTGGTTAAGTGAAAGCCCCCTCTCCCCACAAAAAACCCCAAAGCAAAAACCAAAACAACAATAACAACAAAACCANAAAAAAAAAAAAACAAACCCAAAACCGAAAAACAGGATTCTGGCTGCGAACTGGCTTTCCTGTCTCTTCTCTCACCAGGGAGACAAAATCCACCTGCTTCTTAGCAGGATTCCCTTCAGACCTTTGTTGGTCGCTATAATCCGGATCATGCCTTGTCTTTCTCCTACTCCTCTGATACCGATGATCTAAGAATCCTGTCAACTTGCATCCGACACTAGAATTGGAGGATGTTGTCTGAGCTGGGTAGCTTTTGTGCACTTGACACAAACCAGGGTCCCCTGGGAAGAGGGAATTTCAATTGAAGAATTACCTCCACCACCAGACTGGCCTTTGGGCACACCTATGGGGGCATTTTCTTGATGGATGCCAGAGGGCCCAGTCCACTGTGTAAGGGGCCACTCCTGGTATGGTGGTCCTGGGCTATATAAAAGAGCAAGCTGAGCCAGTCATCGGAGCAAGCCAGCAAGCAGCTTCCTGTATGGCCTCTGCTTCAGTTTCTGTTTCCAGGGTCATGCCTTGAGTTTCTGCCTTGCCTTCCCTTGATGATGGACTATAATCTATAAGCCAAGTAGACCCTTTAATCCCTCAGATTGCATTTGGTCATGGCATTTACCACCACAACGAGAAAAGTAATTAGGATGCTGGCTTTTCTCCCTAAATTAGGGTGTGCCAGAATAGTGAAAGGACAAACAGCCAACCATTAAAATTGTCACCAGCTCAACACTTATTATGCCCTTCCAGGTCATTTTACCAACACCCCCAGTCCTTTAAATTTAGGTATACTTTGCAGGCTGTTTCCATGGAAATTGTCTAAACCTTAAGGAAGCAATTCCTATTTTGAGGCTCCACTTCCTCTTGATGAGCAATTACTTAGGCAGCATCTCTATAAGCCAGGCTTCCATTGCCACCTGCTTCTGACTGGGTAACAGGTTGTATGCAGCATGGGAAAGGCCAATGCGAGGAAGCCAGTGACCCTGGAACGGTCTGTATCTTCAGGGTGCAAACCCCACAGATATGAGAGCGTGAGGGCTTCTGTGCAGGAATATCTTTAAATGATTCAAAAAATTAACATGCAATGGACTCTCACTATAAAATAAAAACAGCAAAAGGAGGTTGGAACGATGGATCAGTGGTTAAGAGTACACAGAGGATGGAATTTAGTTCTGAACACCCACATCGGGCAGCTGACAATTTCCTATAACTACTGCAGGAGAGGCGATCTGATTGCTTCATTTAGCCTCCCTGAGTGTGCGCGCGCTCACACACACAAACACACACACACACAGACAAAGAAAGAAAGGAGGGTAACTTTTGTGTCAAATGTTACAATCCTGTTTTGTTTCTATGTGGATGGGTAGACTTCAGGAGTGTTGAAACCAATATCATAAGGGTGGCATTTACTAGATGCTTTGCGTGTGTATGCTGGTCGCTACTTAATCTTTAGAACAAACCTGTGCTCAAACTGTTTTGCTTCAGGCTTCCTCTAGACTTTTAGAAATTTTTGAGGCTCCAACACAACTTTTATTTCTGTGGGTTATACATACATGCTGACAGTTTTACATATTTGAAATTAATTCTAAAAATGTCTTATTGCCACACATGGATTGCAAAGAATAATAGGTTTCATAATGACATCTTCACACACATGCACACACACACATTCTTACTGACTGCTGTACACCTGTGAGATAAAAGGAGTCAAAAGGGCAAGCAAAATTTCAGCCTCTTATGAAAATAATTTTGATTCTGAGGACCTGATGGAAGGGTCTTGGGGGAGGCCTCCAGGATCTCTGACCACATTTTATAAACACTGTTGATAAGTTCTGTGCTCTATTCCCACCTCACAGACACAGAAGCACAGAGATCTGCAATAGCTTGCAGAGACAAGTGGAAGTAATTAGGCTTCACAAGTTCCGTTAAGTCTTAGAGCCAGAGTTCTTAACCCTGCCCAACCCCACCTCAGCAGGAGCAGCCTCAGTACTTCTCAGGAACATTTCTTTTTCCAGCAAACAGGACTGATGAGGTGCCAGACAGTGCTTTGGGCTTCCAGATGCATTATCTTATCAAATACTTCAATTCCCATTGTTTGCAAGTACTATTACCCCACTATGTAGACCACAATAGGTTATGGTTCAAGGAGGTTAAGAAGTGTCTCCAGAGGCCTGAAGAGATGGCTCAGCTGTTAAGAACACTGGCTGCTCTCCCAGAGGATGCAGGTTCAATTTCCAGCACCCACGAGGCAGCTCACAACCCTCTGTGACTCCAGCTCCAGGGATTCAGTGCCCTCTTCTGGCCGCTGCAGGCAATAGTCACTCACGGTGCACAGACACACAGGTAGAAAAAAAAATGTATATACATAAAATAAAAAGAAATAGATCTTTAGAAGGAAAGAAACTTCTCCAAAATCATACAGCAAAATTCCAGCCAGGATTAGACCCTGAATTCCAACCTTTGTCTTGTGACTTCAGAGCCAAGAATGAAAGCCCATCTAGGTGCCTATGTAGGAACTGAGACTGTTCTCAACTTGATAGCATGAGTCTGACTTGGTGGTCTCTTGACCATTAATTGTCTCAATCAGAGACTATTATGTATTTGGCTTTCCAGGCTGGCTTGGTCCTTGTATCAACCTTACGAGGCGGGCAGAGCTGTCGTGATCATCTTTACATCACAGAGGAGAATGCTGAAGGATTGTAAAAATAGTGATAGTCGTTAGTTCAAACTCACAGACTAAACTGAGAATGGTGATTTACTTCTAATCTTTTATTTAAAAATTATTATGATTTTATGATCATTATTAGTGTGTACATGTGTATGTGTGTGCAAGCACACACCTTCCACCCTGCTTTTGAGGCAGGGCCTCTCTTGTTTCTTCTGTTGTACAATACTCCAAATGAGCTGACCTGCGAGTTTCTGGCTTGTTCTTCTGTCTTTGCCTCCCATTTTACAGATACATACCTCAGCATCCAGCATTTGATGTGGGTGCTGCGGACTGAACTCAGTAATCAAGTGTTTTTACTTTCTGAGTCACCTCCTTGGCACAACTCCAAGTCTCGCAATTGAAAGTCAAATGACCCATTTTCATTTATGTGTGTGCGCGTGGGGGTGGGGGTGGCAGGATCTCACCTGCAGCTGAGGCTAGCCTTAAATTTTCCATTCTCTTGTCTCTCCTACGTATTTGAATTGTACACTATTTCATATGTACTCGTTCATTCCTTTATTCATTTGTATTCCTACTAGAACCTAAGGTTCACACAGGTAGGACCTTTGTTTAGTTCAGTTTAAGGAACCATAGAATTCAGCTTGATGTCATAGATGCACAAGCAACTGCTGAATGAATGAATAAATGAATGAATGAATGAATGACATAAACGAAGGAACTGCATCTTTTGTCAGGGTTCAGCCAATAACAGAGAACCAATGCTATCCAAGCGCATACAGCTTCTGGGACTGCAGATGCAGCTCAGTGTTAGAGAGCTTGCTTCACATGGCGAGGCTCTGACTTTGATTCTCAGAACATAAACAAATACATCAACTCCAGCTTTTCTGGAATGGACACAAAGGGCTTTGCTCCCCAGGGAAAGGCTGCTGCTTCTGTGTTGTGGGGCTGTGTGTCTGGTGAGGGAATGGACAGGTAGGCAGGATCCCCAGGATGAGAACAATAGCTCTGTGCTGGTCCTTTGGTGCCCATTTCTGTCTCACTAACAAACTCCTTTTATAGCTTCAGAGACTGAGGTTCCTGGTAATGACGCCATGTCTAGACCCCAAGCCTCCCAACTTCTGCCTGGCGTTCACACCCCTCCAGATTTGCTTACAAACAGAACCTGCAGCTTACCATACAGAAACAGAACTATATTTTCAGTAGATATGCAAAGGAGCTAAGATAGATCAGCATGGCTGAATGTTGTGGGAAGAAGGCTTATGGAAGCCAGAAGCACCTGCTCCAAGCCGTGACGGAGGCAGATGGGTCTGCATCTCTGCCTTAAAGTGGGAAAGGATGCCTGCTGGCTTCTTCAGAGGATGCTCACGGGCTTTCCATGTCACACTACATAGGACTGTACCCCTTTACTCTTAAAAGAATTTAAGCATGCATCGTGCTATGCTGATGTACCAATATAGTCGACTATATTGGAGCTACGACATAGAGGCTCTGGGCTTTGAGTCTTAGCTCCATTGTTCATGTCTCTGAACTTTAGCATCCTTAGCTATGAATACTAAGTGGGGACAATGATAAACACTCGACTCCCAGGAATGTTGAGATAATTAATGTAAATTATTGAGCCTTCATGCTCCACCTACTGTGAGGGATCAGAAAATATAATCTATTAGTCTCACTTCTCCTATAAAAATTAATATATATTCATTGCTGAAATTTAGAAAAATTTCATCCAGCTTTTGTTGAAAGAATAAAACATCACATAAATATATAATATAAGGGCAATAACTGAGTAAAATGTATTTATGATATTTAAATTATTAATAGCACAATATACTATTATATAGTATATCATACATATAATATATAAGCAAAAGCAAATAAATTAGATAATAGATAGAAATAAACCAGTTGTACCACCCAGTGGTAGGCACTGTAAACATTTCCCACATATGCCTGTTTAAATTGTTCTCTAAAAAGTGATTTATTTATTTTCATTGTTATTATTATTTTATGTTCCTTGGTGTTTTGCCTGCGTGTATGTCTCTGCGAGGGTGTTGGATCACCTGGAACTGGAGTTACAGATAGTTATGAGTTGCCATGTGGGTGCTGGGGATTTAACTTTGGTCCTCTCCAAGAGGTTAAGTGCTCTTAATCACTGAGCCATCTCTCCAGCTCCCCTCCCACTGTGTGTGTGTGTGTCTACTTTGTTTCTCACATTGCTTTCCAGGTTGGTGAGGACCAAGATAATGTGCTAATAAATAATATAGTAGCTCTCCCTTTATTCATGGGATGTAAATTCCAAGACGACCTCTGGATTCCTGAAACAAATTCAATAACAGTTTTCCCACACCCACTCACCACTCCCCCTCCACTCACACACACAAGGTTGGTATAGTTGGGTAAAAGGATAGGAAGAACTACACCCTTGAGCGGATCATTGAAAGAGTGATGGAGAGAATGTGTAGAAGCGGCAAGAATATTTCAGGTGGCTGTGAGGTTAAGAAATTACCCACAATGAAGTTACCCCCCATATGGTAACTGGGTTTTGTCATTAAAAATTTATGTTCAGAGAAAGTGTTTTTGCTATGTTGGGGTCTCAGAGGGTGGCCTCAAATTCACTATGTAACTCACTCAGGATAGTTTTGAACTCACAGTCTTCCCACTACAACTGTCTGACTACTGGTTTTGTAGCTGGCTTATATAATTTTTATATGTTGTCTTTAGTAGTGCCATCATAATGCATAGTGCAAGGTTAAACAACAGCACTGGCCACAACAGACTGGTTTATGTTGCAGTCACCCAAAGCCCCTCAATCTCAATAACCTACAATCATAGAGACCTACTTTTTACCCTCACAACAGTGTGCCCATGATCAGCAAGGAGACAGACCATCATCGGCACGCAAGGACGCAGGCTGACAAATCAATTGCAGAGCTCATAAAATGTTACTTTATTGTTGTGCAATGGGGAGAAGATCTTTTTTTTAGACAAATGTTTGGCCAGAAAGTAACGTATGTCATTTTCAGTTACAACTCATTGGTCAGAACTAATGGAAAAGTTAGCCACGTGGGTTCACGGGAATGATGTGTACGTGGAAATACGGGCAACCGGAAGTATTTGCACCAATACAGTAGCATTATCAATAACATCAGTTCGTAACTGCTGATTTTGCATGCATCATTTCATTGAACCATCACAAAAAAATCCTTATTTTTCTAACTGCTTCATTTTGCAGATACAGAAACTGAGATTTCAGTAGCTTAAGTATGTTGCTCAATAACATCTAGCTATTAAGTGATGTAGGTGGATTTAAATTTAATCCTATGTGGTTCCTGGGCACAGGCTTCTAAAATACTGTCCTCAGCCACATGGGGCTAATTGGTCTTCTACTATTGGGCGTTAGGTAACTAAACTTGTTTTCAATGGAAAATATTGTGCTATTAAAAAAATCATCCCAGTCATTCCCGTAGGATAAATTTCTAGATAAATATTTGTTTGGTTGAAATGCACACATGAATTTAAGAGTAAAATTTCTTTAGTAGCAACAAAAGTGAAAGCTGGTGGGCAAGATGGCTGAGCATAGCAAGGCAGCTGCTGCCTTACCTGATGACCCGAGTTTGATACCCGGGACACATGATGGAATGAGAGAACCAACGGTTTCAACTTGTCCCCTGACCTTTACATGCACACGGTGTCATGCCTGCACATATGCAATGCACTAGTGAACATGTGCACATCAACAAATAAATACATACATACACAGCTGTATCATTTAAAACATTTTAAAAGAGAAAGCCTTGGTAAGTATGAGAGTCTCTCAAGATGCCTTCTGTCAATCTTTCCTTCCCTGTATGACCTCCCAGCTTAACTCACCCTGCCTACAGGACCATGAGATGGTAGGGTGGTAGCTGTTTAACACTTTAAGTCTGGGGGGGGCTCATTTTTCAGCAACAGGTCTGTGAAGTGGAAGGTATTAACCCTTGCATCTTGTCTACATGCAAACACACGTATCTGAAAACTATTAATCTCCTTGCCAAACTCCCCAGAATATGCTGTTTGGAGATCACGGATAAATCCAGCAGAAGAGATAAAGGGCCTCTTGCGCGGTGCTGCTTGGGTTGGCTACACTTCTGTGTCAAGCCCTTCCTTCTGGCAGTTGTTTCTTAACAAACAGATAAACAGGTCGAAGAGTCACACACAGGTCTGGATCCCTAGCAGAGGAATGCTCTTAGATAATATTTATCAAGTAGAGATAAACAGTAAGCGCTGGAGCTCAGTTCCACAGAGCTGGCAAGTCAGGCTGTGAATTCCAGGGACACAGCTTCTGTGGGTCATCACCCACCCTGGGTTGGGGCTCTTCAACACTGCAACTATTTTTGGGGTCAGTTATGCTTTAAATTTTTTTTTTAGGTTTTGCAATTAAAATGAAATCACATCATTTTCTTCTTTCCTTTTTTCCTCCCTCCAGCCCTTCCTGTGCTCTCTATCAAATTCATGACCTCTACGTTTCCCAGAACTTTTCTTGTCTCCTCGGGGAAAGGAGTGAGGGCTGGAAGCTGAACTGCCCAAGACTATTTCTCCCACATGGACTGAATGGGAGAACAAAATACAAACGTGATTGCATTACAGAAACTGATGACGTCACAAGTCTTGCATGTCCGAGTTACAAACTTTGATTTTTATCTGATATGCATTTCGCAGAACTCATTCTTCCAAGAGCAATGCATGTTGCTTCATGCAATTATGTTGAAGCCCGGGTACAAGAACTAAAGTTAGTCTGTGATAATTTAAAAATTGATTGAAGGTAGCCAGGTATGGTGGCACCTTTTGTAATCCTAGCAGCCAAAAAGCAGAAGCAGTTGGAGGCCAGTCTGAGATATATGAGAGGGTGATGTGAGATTCCCCTCTCTATGATGTTAATATGTTTTATTTCCATTGGTTAATAAAGAAGCTGCTTTCCGCCAGTGGCTTAACAGAGTAAAGCCACGTGGAAAATCTGAACAGATATGTAGAGAGAGAGAGAGTAGGCAGTGTCAGGGAGATGCCGTGTAGCCACCAGAGGAGTAAGACCTAAGCTGCCAGCTGGAGGAAACTTACAGGTAAACCACGAGCCCTGTGAGAAAATATAAAATAACGAAAATGGGCTAATTTAAGATGTAAGAGGTAGCTAGAAATACACTTAAGCTATTGGCCAAACAATATTGCAATTAATATAATTTCTGTGTGTTTATTTTGGGTCTGGGTGGTTGGGAACGAACAAGCAGCCTCCATCTGCCTCTGAAAGGCCATTGGCTGGAGGAGGTTCTCCATCAAGCAGGGAAGGACAGAATTGATTAATAGTAAGAAAATAATAATATCAAATAGTTTTTGGAAATTACAAGGGACTGCCTTGTAAGGGAGGGAGGGAGAGAGGAGAGGGAGGGAGAGAGAGAGAGAGAAAGGAAGGAGGAGGAGGAGGAGGAGGAGGAAGAGGAGGAAGAGGAGAGAAAAGTTCATTTCCTGTGGAAAGAGGCACATCTCAACAGGTGAAAGCGGTGAGGAACAGGCTGAGGTGAACGACTTGATTGCCACACAGGGGCAATGGTGATGTCTGTACCTGGGCTGCTGCTGGGACCCATGTCTGGGTTCATGGTCTGATGTAGCTAGAGTCTGTGCTGTTGTCCATGGCTCCTGATACTACCAAAGGCTGAGAGGAGAGGGCTGTACAGAGTTGGTACTGCCCCTCGCTGGTTGGTTACAACACTAGGAAGAACTAACGGGTCCTGCCCCTCACTGGCTGAAGCACTCAGGAGAGAGGGTTCTACAACTCACCTGGGCAGCACAATAGAGCTGACCTTGTTTGCAGGGTCATCGGTGAGCTGGCCCTGAGGACACGAGAATGAGAGGGCAGGGCGCACCCCTCTCCTCTGCCATGTGATGGCATGGGTGAGGAAAAGATGCTCTCCCCTCCTTGCCCCTCAACACCCGCAACAGGTAGGAGACCTGATTCAATCCCTCACCAGCTGCAGCACTTGGGAGACCAAGTCCTGCCTGTCACCTGGGCAACACCATAGAGCTGACCCTGTAGATGTCAGGTGAGCCAGACCTAAGGGCATGAGAGGATACTGCCTCCCTCATCTGCAGTGTGGTGGGGGCAAGGGAAAGATGTCCTCCTCCTTGCCCCGCCACCTCTAACTGGTGAGGGAGTTGACTAGCTGCAACACTTGGGAAAGCAGGCCCTGCACCCTCATCTGGGCAGCACAGTAGAGCTAACCCTGTTGATGGGGGTAGGTGGAGTGGGGTACAGGGGTGCACAGGTGAGCCAGCCATGAGATCATAAGCATGGGATATCTGGTCCTACCCTTCATCTGCCATGTAGTGGCATTACTGGGTGAGAGATGTCCCCCCCAACGCCTGCACAGGTGGGAGAGCTGGCCTTGAAGTCATAAGAACAGGAGAGCTACCCCCATCCCCCACCATCTGCAGTGCTCAGGAGAGCAGGCCCTGCACTTCACCTGGGCAGAACAATAAAGCCAGTCCTGCTGGTAGAGGTGTAGGTGAAGCAGCCCAGAAGTTGTGGGAGTGGGAGAGCTGCCCCCCATTCATCTCTCATGTGGTAGTGGGGGTGGCAGAGTGATGCCTGCCCTGTTAGCCTTGCCACTGAATGCCTGTGCAGAAAGTGCACTCTGAACCTTGCCTTGGCAGCACAATAGAGCTGACCCTATTGACAGGGTACCATGAACCATCCTGAGAACGTGAGCATGGGATATCTGGTCCTGCCCCTCATCTACCATATGGTGTTGTGGGAAGGAGAGAGACGTCCCCCTCCCTGACCCTTGCCATCTGTGGCAGGTGGGAGAGCTAGTTCTGAGATCACAGGAGTGGGAGATCTGTCCCTGCCCTTCACCAGCTGCAGCACTTGGGAGAGTGGCCCCTACTCTGCACCTGGGCAAAACAGTAGAGTTGACCCTGAAGGTGTAGGTATGACCTTACATACCTACATGAAAATAGGAGAACTGATCCTGCCCCTTGCTCATCACTGCAAGGGGTGAACTAGCCAGGGCAATGCTGGAGAGTTCACCCTGGTGGTGAGGGCAAGGGAGAGCTGGCGGGCTGACCAGCCCTGCAACTACCCAGGCCTGGTACCAGGGCTATGAGTTGGCCTGCCCCAACATCTACCCATAAATGATCTGCTGGAGCACGTGAAGGGAATGGTCCTGCAGACCAAAGCTTCAGGATATCCATGACGCAGGGCAACAACAGGATATATGAGAGGAGTCTTAGTGAGGGGCTAGCATCAATAGCAGAAATAAGAGGCCTCAAATCAGACCAATGAACACTCGCAAGTAAAGATATATGGATAAAAGGGGTTACTGCATGACTCACTGTGACATACTATAGCTTCCAAGAAGAGATTTTTCCTTGTTTTTCTTTTTTCCTTGTTTTTTTCCCCTAAATTTTATTTTATTTTATTTTTTGGTAGGAGGGGAGTTTGCAAGGGCAGAGGGTAGATATGAAGGGATAGGAAATGAATAGAATCAAGATGCATGATGTGAAAGACACAAAGTATAAATAAAAAGGTAGCTAAAATAAAATATGAATAAAAAGAAAATCACAAGTTTGGGAAGCTGGGAGATGATGGTTTATTAGGTAAGAGCACTTGCTACGTAAGCAAGAGGGTTCAAATCCCTACGCCCACATGAAATCTTTTCATTGCCACCATATGTCTGTAACCACTCCATTGGGGAGCAGAGACACATGGATCTGGGAGTTTGCTGGCCAGGTAGTCTGCTGAAACAGCAATCTTCAGGTTCAGTGAGAGACCCTGTCTCAAAACATTAGGTGGAAAATGACAGAGGAAGAGGCTCAAGGTTCTGCTCTGGCCTCTGCATGCCCACAAGGGTATAGATTCTCTCACACACATGTGCACATACATCAAATGCATACTCATACACATACAGACACAAAGATTACAAATATTGATCCAGAAAGAATTTGGCCCACAGGAAGTTACTAAAATGGTAGTATCTCTCCCCCACTGCCCATGGTGATAACCAGCTTACAGAGGTACAGGTTAGTGTTACTACAATACTGACAAAAGCTTTATTTGGATTTTTATCAGTTTTTGCACGCACGTTTTATGTCTGTGGAACGTAGTGATTCCTTCTGTAGTATCTCAAAGTTGGTCTCTGAGACAACGTGGAGTCACAGCAGAGGGTCCCTTGGGTAGCCCCTTTATAGCCTTACCCCCAACTCTTTCACCATTGTCTTCTCTCAACCCCCCTGTAAACTATCTCTGTTCATTTCATCACTTCAAGAATCATCTGTAAATGGAATCATACCACCCTTGACCTTCTGAGAGTGACCTTTTCCATCTAGAATCACTCTCTGTGGTCTCATCCCACTTGTCTTACAGGCTAGTGGTTCACCTCTTTTTATTCTTAGGTAGTGTTCTTTGATATAGGATTAGCATGTTGGTGGAGATCTGAGTTGGTTTCCTCTTTTGGGTATTATGAATAAAAGGTGATAAATGTTTGTGTACACATTTTTTATGATAAAGCACAAACTTTTGATCCTGCAATGACTTGTTCTGAGAGTAACTTCATGTTTGGTTTTGTAAGAAGATGCCCAACTATTTTTCAAACTAGACAGCAAGCAATGTTTGGGTAGTTCAGCTTGCCTGTATCCTAATTAGTTTTTGATGATTGCTCTTGGTTAACTTTAAATACCAGCTTGACACAGCCTTGTTGTCTGAGAGGAAAGCCTGGTTCGAAGAATCTCCTAGATCGGATAGGCCTGTGGACATGGCTTGGGTGGACTGTTTTGATTGCTAATTGGTATAGAGGGCCAACCATGGGCAGCACCATTCCCTAGGCAGGCAGTTCTGGGATACAGGAAAGCTGTCAAAGCATCAGGCAATGAGAAACCCATGAAGCAGTGTTCTTTCCTGGTTTCTGCTTCAAATTCCTCCTCTGAGTTCCCCTTAGTGGTGGACTAAGCTAAAACGTTACCCTTTTCTTCTCTAAGTTGATTTTGGTCAGAGAGTGGTAACTTGGCAACTGAGAAGAACAGAGAACATTAATGAAAATACTTTTTATTTCAGCCTTTCTGATAGGTAGGCTGTGATAGCTCATCGTGGCTTTGGTTTGCATTTCTCTAATTGCTAATGATGTTAAACACTCTTGCCGTGCTTACTAGCCATACATGAGAAATGGTGTTTCCTTTCTGAGTTGTTTATTTTTTAGACTGCTGAGTTTTAGGGGTGCTTTATATACTTTGGATGCTATTCCTTTTGGATGTGCCATCTGCTAATGCTGCTCCATTTTGAAGTTGAGTTTTCCGTATACTTAACCAGGTATTTCCCAGAGTAAAGTTTTTAATTTTGACGAAATATAATTTTTTATTCTTTTGTCTTTGTGGGTCATGTTTGGTGTTGAGTCTATGAGTTCCTTGCCTAGTCTTAGATCCCGAAAATTTTCTTTTGTATCTTATTTTGACATCTTTATAATTTGTGTTTGCCTGTACTCTCTTTTGAGTAATTTTTCCTTCAAGTACTGAGATTTATATTATTTCCCAATCCTGAGTGGAAATTTGTTTGAAATGCCACATGCCATTTTTTTCTTCACCGAGTTTCTTTGTTGTTGTTGTTGTTGTTATGTATATACGGGAAATGTGTAGGAGGAGCGCACACAACAGAGCGCAAGTGTGTAGGCCAGGGGACAACTTTCAGGAGTTGGTTTTCTCATTCTGCTGTGGAATTTAGGGATGGAATTCAGGTTATCAAACTTATGTGGCAAGAATTGCTTCTTGACTTAACAATAACCATGGCCCTAGGTATTTTATTTTCAGTAGGATCTTATGACAGTAATGCAACCTTCATCAAATAAATAGGGGGGTGTCTTTCCTTTTTCAGAGAGACATCATATAGAATTGTGCTAGTTTCTCTTTAAGCATTTGGTGGATTCTCCTCTGAGGACCTGTACACCTGGAAATTCAATTTCTTTTTTTTTAAAAAAGTTTTTAAATTATTAACTCCATTTTCTTGAAAGCTATACCAATATTCAAGATATTTCATAATACAAGAATGGTGGTGGTTTGCTGTAGAATATTAGTTAAAGATGTGTTATACTTATTTATGCTGTGGAATACTTGTTTAATGATACAAAGATGTGTTGCTTTCTTTTATGTTGTATTTGTTTAACTCTGTGAAGCTGTGTTATTTTGCCTGTCTAAAACACCTGATTGATCTAATAAAGAGCTGAATGGCCAATAACAAGGCAGGAGAAAGGATAGGTGGGGCAGGCAGGCAGAGAGAATAAACAGAAGATAAAGAGAGGGGGGACAAAAAAAGGAGGAGGAGAGGAAGATGCCAGGGGCCAGCCACCCAGCCACACAGTCAGACACAGAATAAGGAAGAAAGAAAAGATATACAGAAAAA
>LOJH01017580.1:0-15440 GCA_001685095.1 Ellobius talpinus
GAGGGAATTGGGAGGAGTGGAGGAGGTGGAAATTTTTAATAATAATAATAAAAATAAAGAAGAGAAAGTGGGAACAACACTTGAATGCATTGGCACAGGAGAACACTTATTAATACAACCCCAATAGCATAAACACTGAGAGAAACAATTAATAAATGGGACCTCCTTAAACTGAAAAGCTTCTGTAAAGCAAAGGAGGCAGTCAACAAGACAAAATGGCAGCCTACAGAGTGGAAAAAGATCTTTACTAACCCCACATCCTACAGAGGGCTGATCTCCAAAATATACAAATAACTCTAGAAATGGGTTGTCAAAAGAACAAATAGTCCAATAAAATAAATGGGGTACAGATCTAAACAAAGAACTCTCAACAGAGGAATCTAAAATGGCTGTAAAGACACTCAAGGAAATTCACAAAATCCTGAGCCATCAGAGAAATGCAAATGAAAACAACTCTGAGATTCCATTTTATACATGTGAGAATGTCCAAGACCAAAAACACTGATGACAACTTATGCTGCAGAGATTATGGTGTAAAATGAACACTCCTTCACTGCTGGTGGGAGTGCAAACTTGCACAGCCCTTTTGGATACCAGTATGGCAAGTTTTCAGAAAATTAGAAAACAACCTACCTCAAGACCCAGCAATACTATTTTTGGGTACATACCCAAAGGATGCTCAATAGTACCACAAGACATATGCTTAATTATGTTTATAGCAGTACTGTTTGTTATAGCCAGAACCTGGAAACAACCTAAATGTCCCTTGACCAAAGAATGGATAAAGACAATGTAGTGCATTTACACAATGGAGCACTACAGAGTAGAAAGAAATGACATCTTGAAATTTGTGGGCAAATGGATGGATCTAGTAAGCATCATATTGAATGAGGTAACCCAGACCCTGAAAAACAAATATCATACATACTCATTCATAAGTGACTTTTAGACATAAAACAAAGTAAAATCAGCCTACAATTCACAGTCCTAGAGAACCTAGACAACAATGATGACCCTAAGAGAGACACGCATGGATCTAATATACATGGGAAGTAGAAAAAGACAAAATCTCATGAGTAAATTGGGAGCATGGGGACCATAAGAGAGGGTAAAAGGGAAGGAGAGCGAAAGGAGGGGAGCAGAGAAAAGTGTAAAGCTCAAAGAAAACAATATTTTTTTTAAATTGAACTCTAATATTAGATAATGACCAAATTTATGGTGCATATATATTGACACCCATTAGGATATATGAATTGTGAAAGATTAAATTTATGTAGGCTCACTTAACAAGTTCATTCTGAAGCATATATTTTCAATATTGTCAACTTTCTGCAAAAATTGTGTGCTTCTTTATAGAATTAAAAACAGTTCAACAACATATTGAAATAAACGTTTTACAAAAGAATTGCTCTACCACATCTAAAATTATCTCATATTTTTTAAGTTATAATGTTCTTATATAAGTTATAAGTAACTCATCTGTTATGATGCAGTGTTGCAACTCAGAATCTCTCAGTCCTTTCTAAAACAAAAAGAGAGAAAATAATAACACATAAATCTTAGGCATACTGAATAAATTAATGTGCACATATGAAAAAGCTATGGCATAGCATAGAAAACAGCAGGTATTTAATAAAATGGCGACTGCTGTTGTCATTGGATTGTCCTCTATCTGTATTTTCTAATATTTAATATACGTCCTGGTAAGAATTACTATTCATGATGTTCAAGTATTTTTCTATTTTGCAGAGTACTGTGTGTATGTATGTACATGTGCATGTATGCTTACCCTGTACCTAGAGATGCGTATCTGTTTTTATTGCATGTGTATATACAGTTGAATACACAGAATGTCCATGTTTGACATTTAAGAATAGGTTGGGGTTTTAATAAGACTTTTACTTTAAACAAAGATACAATTCAAATGAACAAAAATTTATGAAAGTGTAGTTGAGCCATGGGATGAGTAGTATAAGGGAAATGGGTTCTGGCCAGACAGAGATCCAAGGAAATGGATAGCAGCATAAAGTCAGGGCAAGAGTGACAAACAAAATAAAGATCTAAGCCCTTCCTTCATGTTTCCCAAAGAAACAAATGTTGGATTGAGTTCGAGGCAATGTCTTTTGGATTGTGTATCCATAAAAGGATAAAAGAATTTAAACTGAGAAAATTAAAATTGTATCTATGGAATAGTTGACAAGAATAAGTTTAAGGTCATTCTTTCAACTGACAGTGTTCTTCCAGTTTGGCTCCTATTAAAAAAAATCCAGGAAAGTCTTATGCTCCTGGCTCTTACCTATGATCGGTCTTCAGCAAGGAACTGCCACCAGGAGATTCAACAACTTTAACGTTGTTATTGACTTTATTTCACTCAACTCTTCAGCTGACTGAAATTTTAGTCAGGACACTAGGAACTGGGAGAGTGAGTTCCTGAATTTTGAAGAGGTGATGGACACACATCCAGTCATATCCACTGTAAAACCTATGGGCATAGTTTTAAATTTTTATTGATCTGCATTTTTGCAGAGGAATGTAATTTCAGCATAGGTTGGAGAGAGAGAGTTGGAGAAACAAGAGAGGTCATACTTTCTCTTCCAAGTTTTTTCAAGAAAGTAATATAATCTGGAAATGGCCAGAGCTCAGGCAATTTTGATTTTAGAAGCACATACTACTATTAACATTATGAGTGGTCATTGTCCATGAAGATATGTTTTAATTAAACTACTTTGGATTTAAATTTCTTGTGTGTGCAGCTGTTTCCAATTACATGATTACAGCTTACAAAGCCAACAATTGAAATCATGTTTTTTTCCATCCACAGAAAGCAGCATACTGTATAACTATGAAAATAAGCACTGATTCTGCAGTAGTGTGCAAAGAAGAATGAGAACTACAGAGTCTAGTCATTGAGAGAACCCATGCAGAAACATCTCTAGCATGGTCTCAGAGCTCCTTTGCACCAAACATGAATTTACATTAACAATAAGAGCGTGAAGTCTGTAGACAAGTAACATAAAAATGTGTTTCCTCATTGCATTGATTTCAGGTTACATGTCACAAGATCACATGTGTCCACAAATAAAAGATTCTGAGGAGCTTTAATACCTAGACTAGGTGGTGCATTCTTCACCCTGTGGACCTGAAGCTAAGGAGAACAAGTAGCCTGTGCAGTCAGGAGGGCATGAGAAGCTCAGCCCCCAAAAATCTTATCTCAAAGAGCTGAGCATTAGTCCAATTGCACACCCTGCTACTCTGATTTTCATTTAATTAGTTACGAAAGAAAATTTTGTCAAAAGGGCTTCATAATTAAGTAAGATACTAACTTATTACCTAAGATATATAATTACATACTTACATTTAGTAGCAGGACTATTGTGTCAGCTTGCTTGCATAATAAGCTATCATTTATTGACTGTTTCACATCTGTTACACTGTACTATTTCTTAGATTTAACTAAGAGAATCCTCAGACACTTTCATGTGGAAAGTATTATTAATCCCATTATAGATGATGAACAAAAAACTGAGAAAGATGATATTAGGTGTCCACGGTGATTGCTAATGTGTGACATTCAGAATTATCAACTGATGGAGATAGAATTTTTGGATGCCAACCCCCAAATAATGGCAAGGAGACTTTTTTATTAACTATGAAAGCTTGGCCCTTTACATAGGTGTATTCCCAACTAGCTTTTAAAACTTAAATCAATCTGTTTCTATTAATCTACATTCTGTTATGTGCTTCAGTTACCTCTCTTCGGCTCCATATGTCTGAATTATTTAATGTCTCCCTGGCTTTTCTCTCTACCTACATTCATCCCTAGTTCCTCTCTCTCCTATAAAATCCTGCCTATTTTCTGTTTAACAATTGGCCACTCTGCTCATTATTAAATCAGCTATAGTGACACATATTTACACAGTGTAAGCAAATATTCCTCAACCAACTTGAAAAATCAACATCAGTGATGACAAATAAAGGTTCAGTCCTTTTAATATGAGTTTGCTGCTGTTTCTGTCATCAGAGCCATCAGAGGCAAAGAGTCTAGCAGAGAGAAAGAGTAGATACATGATTATTTTATTGTGTCCAATCTGTTGAAACTTTGGCTCTATAAGGTGATATTTTGCTGAAAATCATGATCTTGACTTTAAGATTTTTTTTAGTTTGAAATGATTTTATTTACATCCAATTTTCATGCCAGTTTCATGGTAAGTACATTGCAGCAGGTACCATGTTACAATGTTCTCTGTGAGTTTTAAAAGTCTAAAACACACTAACAGGAAAGAGTAGGTAAGATCTCAAATTTAGAGAGCCTTAGGACAGGAAATAGGATTCTCTGACATGATTTATTAAAGTAGAAAATACTATCCACAAATTAAACTGTCTCTCTCTCTTACTACATTTCACATATAGATTTCACCCAATATACAAAATGATTTCATATGAAATTATATGAATGTTTCCTTAGTGGGCTCTGAGTTAAATAACCATTGAGTTGTCAAGTGTTATTACTTATTGCTGGGAATTGGGAATAAAGAAGAATCTGCATGATTGACAATCTGTATTCAATAATAAAAAGCACAGAGATATTTAAATATATGATCAAGTTTTAAGCACAAGACCAGCCCTTTTAGAAAGCACTGACTTGCATCCCATTTGTCTGCCTATCAGGTAAATGTATGGATAGACTTTGCCAGGATGAGCATCAGCAAGGAATCAACACTCAGCAAAGGGTAATGTTTGTTTTGGTCAAAGATGAAAAATAAATGACTGTGGGCATTTCACCAAAACAGGTTTCTCTATATCAGTTAGTAAACTGATATGCTGACCCTGATTGGCCTATTTAACAAAGGATATAAGGTGTGAGGAAAGACAGTTTTAGAAGGCAAACTCCTATATTTTAGAGAACAAAGTGTAGAAATTGCACATTCTTTTTTGAATTCTGGCTTCAGAGCACAGTCTTTTATATTATATTAGTCAAATTGATTCAGTCATTTAGTCTCTTTTTATTTGAAATAAGGATTTAAATTTAGTAGCATAAACACATGTGCCCTTCCAAAAGGGAATTACAGCATTGCTTCTCAATCATGCTGTTTATTGCCCTGGTATCGTAAGAATTAATCATCTGATAATTCAGGAGGTTTCTTTAGTTTTTGTTTGGGAAAGGGTAGCACATGCCAAGGTGGCATGTGTAGAGGTCAGAAGACTTCTTTCTGAAGTTGACTATCTCTGTCCACTATGTGAATACTGGGGGATTGTGTTCACATCCTAAATATAGCAGCAGTTGTCTTTATCCATTGAGCCATTGTGTCTGCCCTTCATATAGTTTCTAAGCCTTAGCCATGAATATGGTGAGTTTTATATAAAGATTATTTATTACTTATTTTAATATATCTACTATTATATTTTGATTCATTGCTATGATTACAGTTGTTTTAAAATAAATCAGCTTTGTAAAAATAGTAGAAAGTCAAACTGACTTATATAAGAATGGTCATATTATGGTACAATCATGTGGACACAGTTTAGAATAGCAATGTATCATTTTACTAACTAATATGCTGTTATTATCATAACTTCTGTTATTGTCATTAGGAGTAGTAGTCACAAAATATAAAGATGACCTTTTTTACAGATGAAATGTCTTGCTAACATCACTCCTTTACATGCAACTTATCAATAAAAAAATCTCTTAAAATCATTGTCATAAAACCTTATGATAGTACCATTAATGTTACTTAAAAAGAAAATTTGTAAGAGATCCATTCATTTGATGATATATTCCTCTTCAGATATTCTTCACATAAGGCAATTTGAGAAATCTAGGGACCACCAACCTTAATAAAAATAATGTAGAAAAACAGAGGAGCATATCTGTTACAAAGAAAGCACACACTTATTTTAGCAAGAGTCATTTGAAATAATTTTTCTTTGTTCTAAATGTATAAAGTCCATGGGCTAAGATTTATTTTTCATAGTTGAGGTCATTACATAAAATGACCTTTAAATGCAAGAATAGCAACATGGTTAAAAAAGTTCATGGTTTGAACTGTCAGCATTAATGTGGACTGGAGAAGTAATTTGGCAATCTCCTCCCCTTCCCCTAGGTAGCTTGATGAATGACCATTTCCTTTATTCTTTGCTCAGAAGTTTTATGGACCATGGAGAGTGCAAGATCAGAGTTATTCGTACCTGAAATCCAGCCCCACTTAAATCAGTGTGATAAAATACCTGAGCAAAGCATTTCCAATTACCCTAAATTCTACTTTTCATAGAATGAAATGATGGTGTTTGTGAAACTATCTTCGTGTCCTCAAAGTGAGGTCAATATGTTTTTCAGTATTGAAAATTACTTTAGAAAGTAATGTTCATTCTGAGATACGTTGAATTAAACTTAAGGTATGAATGATTTTTTAAGTAGAGATCTTTTAGTATGGGGCAGTTTCTAGATATTTAAAAGAATCAGTGAAACCTGGAGATTACCACTACCTGAGAGTAAAGCAATAGAAGTTTCATCCTGACCTCATTACAGAAACACAAAATTGAGCATTAGGAAGGAGAAGATTCTAGCACCTGTATCTGAAATTTCTGCTTATGATATAAGAGATATTAAGTGACTATTTTCTTTAGCTTTTATTTTATTTTATTTGTTTTTTTTTCATTTTATATACCAACCCTATTTCCTCCTCCCTTCTCTGTTCCCCGCTACTCCCCTTATCCCACAACCCATCCACTCCTTTGAGGCAGTAAGGCCTTCCTTGGGGAGTCAACAAATTCTGGTATACCAAGTGGAGGCAGGACCAAGTGTTTCCCCTGTCTGCATCAAGGTTGAGCAAGGTATCACATCATAGGTAATGGGCTCCAAAAGCCAGTTTATATACCCGGGATAAGTCCTGGACCCAGTACCAGGGGTGCTCCCAACACATCAAGCTACATAACTGTCACCCACATTCAGAGGGCCTAGTTTGGTCCCATACAGGTTACCTAGATGTCAGTCCAGAGACCATGTGCTCCCACTAACTCAGGTCAGGTTTCTCTGTGGCTTTCCCAATCGTAATCTTTTTATTATTATTTTATTTTATTACCTTAAGAAAATACCAATCCAGATTCCCACTCCCTCCTTTCCTCCCACTCACTCCACGCACTTTCCCACCCCCTCCTATCCTAAGAGAGGGCAAGACACTCTGCCCTGTGGAAAGTCCAAGGCCCTTCCTACTACATCTAGGCTGAGCAAGGTATACATCCAAAGAGAATAGGATCCCCAAAAGCCAGTACATGCAGTAGAGACAAATCCCAGTGCCACCGTCATTGGCCCCTCAGTCTGTCCCAATTATCAACCACATTCAGAGGGACTAGTTTGTTCCCATGCTCGTTCACTCCCTTTTCAGTTGGAGTTGGTGAGCTCCCATTAGCTCAGGCAAACTGTCTCAGTGGATGAANAGAATAGGATCCCCAAAAGCCAGTACATGCAGTAGAGACAAATCCCAGTGCCACCGTCATTGGCCCCTCAGTCTGTCCCAATTATCAACCACATTCAGAGGGACTAGTTTGTTCCCATGCTCGTTCACTCCCTTTTCAGTTGGAGTTGGTGAGCTCCCATTAGCTCAGGCAAACTGTCTCAGTGGATGAACCCTTCATGGTCTTGACCTCCTTGCTCATATAATCCCTCCTCCTTTTCTTCAACTAAACTCCAGAATCTCAGACCAGTGCTTGACTGCGGATAATCTCGAAATTAACATTGTTTTATTATCAGCTAACATATGCTAAATAGAACCACTGTCTAAATACTCTCATTCCAAACTCCTTTCTTGTTTATTGCTTCTCAGTAAAAGCTGGTACTTTGATTCTGTCCTTTTTCAACATGCCTCAACAAGTTTGTTGTCTGCCATTCTTACCTTGTTCTAACTTCTCTCTTCAGCCATATGTTTGCTCCAAATTTTAGTTTTTAATGTCCTTGAGATTCCCTTTTGCTTTCACAAACTTTACTTCCTGTTAGTTAGCAGTCTCCACCCCAGTATAGGATACTACAATTAATTTAAAAGACATTTCCTCCACAGTCCTTTCTCACTCAGGATGTAATCTAAGCAGTGGCTTGAATGCCTCTTTAAATTTCTCCCATCCTATAAATGCAATATTCTCTTTTCTGTGGAATTTGGAAAACCAATCACCTAAGCTTAATCTATTTAATGACATCTGCTGTTTTAACTGGCTAAAGCCACCGATTCTTTGATCCCTGCTCACATGAGTCTCCAAATCCTCCTCTGAAAGATTAGAGATTTCTCTGTGTACTCCTAACTGTGATCTCAAAATCAGATTTTCCTCCCTAATATTTGAGTACTCCTGTATTGTGTAATTGTCTACCGAGTTATCCCTTAAGTGAAAGCTGTGACAAATTTGCCGTTGTAAATTAAGGTTTTAATCCCAGATTTCAGAGCTCATAATGGTTCAGTAGATGTTTGTGGGAGAAGGAAAAGGAAGTCTTTCTATAGAGGACAATTACAGGAAACAAGAGTTAAAATAATCATCTTCCTTTTTCTTCCATGCCAATCCCCTGCCCTTATCACTGTTTCTCTGCTACCGCTTAGAATCCCAATGGACTTTGTTTGTAACATTCATTACTATCTCCATAAAAACAACAATGATAATCATTTCTTTTGCACTTTCAAAATATAAGGAGAGTAAGAGAAGCAAAAGAAGAGAAAGGAAGTAGAATAGGGAATATACTGAGAGAACATTAAATTGCTAAAATTTAATGCACTAGGAAATTACCACCAAGGCATTCACCATTATCTATTGTTACAGTTTCACTTCAGAAACACACAGAGGTACCTGTTTCCCTAATATTTTAGAGGAAAATGAACCGAGACATGTTTTGGAAATAACTCGGCATCGAACATGACTCATCCTTATGCCTTCCAAATATAGATGGTGTGACCATGTACCTTGTTTACTGTACATTAAAACCTCTGTACAGGTCATGAGTTGTACACCAAACTATAGAGTAAAAGGGACAGAGTTTATTTCCTCTAATCATGAGCCATAAATCAAGATTTGAAGATATTCCCACATCTGTAAGTAATGTCAGAAAGTTTTGAAATAACCCTTTCTTTTAATATCTGTATAAACCATCAACCATAGCTTAGCATTTTTGTCACACTCACCCCACCCATCATCAATAAAGTAATATGACAATGGAGGAAATTCTTTCTTCTAGTACACACACATCTCAACCTGCCCAAAGCCAAAGTGTGTGTTTGGAGGAAACACCTGAAGACAAAGAGTTTTTTTTTTAACAGCATGAGTTTCTCTCTTTGCAGCAAGTCTTCTGGGTCTACTTAATAATACATTGTTCCCATGGTTTGATAATTAATGGAGATTTAGGCATCTTTCCCTGTTGTAGAATATTATATTGCTAGTTGCTGAACAATATAAACTACCTCTAATGCATCTCAGGCATCCCCTTCCTAAACACTGAATGGCTTTTTGTTTCAGATTGTGATTATTTGTCAGATATATGGGAAGAAGACTCACTCACTCACTTGTCCCAAATTCCATCTTTGGACTGTTTAAATTTTGCCCATTTTTCTTTTCTACTGTGCTCTGTATTGGTTGGTGCTAAGCACATCACAGATGTATTATGGAAATCAAATAGTTTTTTTGTCTTATTGACTGTGTCCTTTGCTTTACAGAAGCTTCTCAGTTTCAAGAGAAAAGATCTTCACCAACCCCACATCAGTTAAAGGGCTGATGTACAACATATATAAAGAACTCCAGAAATTAGACATCAAAAATCCAAATACAAATCCAATTATAAAATGGGGTACAGAACTAAACAGAAAATTCTTAGCAGAAGAATCTCAGAGGGTCAAAAACACACAAGGAAATGTTCAACATCTTCAGCCATCAGGGAAGTACAAATCAAAATGACTGTGAGATACCATTTACACAAGTCAAAATGGCTAAGATAAAAAGCACCAAATATAGCTTATGCTGGAGTGGATGTGGAATAAGAGGAATACTCATCCATTGCTGGTGGGGATGAAAACTTTGGAAATCTGTACGGTGATTTCTCAGAAAATTGGGAATCAACATACCTCAGGATCAAGCAATACCTCTCTTGGGCATATACCCAAAATATGCTCAGTCATACTATAGGGACATTTGTTCAACTATGTTCAACTTTGTGCATGTACATTAAAAGGCTCTGGGCGATGACAAGTAACTAAAGTTTTCTCATGCCTTTTCTTTGGCATGTTTAATAATATTTATCCTTAGGCTGGTTGGGGTATGAGGGTACATCTGTGGTCCCAACTACTCTGAAGAGCAAGGTGCAATGATTATTTGAGCTTACAAGTTCAAGACCAACCTGGATAATGCATCAAGACTCAGGTTCAAAAATAAATAATTAAATGCAAAAAGGAAAAATGTTCATAGGACCGCTGCTTTGGCCCAGTTACAGAGATTGTAGTTCAATGAGTGGCTCCTGATCTTGTGTTTCTTCCTACCTCTGTACTTTTCCACTCTACCTCCTTTTTCTCTTTTTCCTCCTGTTGATTTTCTTCCTTTTTTAACCTCTTCTTCCTTCTCCTTTTTTAACCTCTTCTTCCTTCTCCTTTTTTCTCTTTCTCCTCTTCCTTCCTCTTCCTTCCCATCATCATCATCATCATCATCGTAACCATCATCATCATCATCATCGTAACCATCATCATCATCATCATCACCATCATCATCATCATCATCGTAACCATCATCATCACCATCATCATCATCATCATCATCATCATCATCATCGTAACCATCATTGGTCTTATCAGCATCATCATCCTACTCTTCCTCTTTCTTTTCAACTCACACTTTTTTCCCTCTTTACCCTCATAAATGCAGGGAAGTTATAGGAATTTGAAATTCTGTATGTGGAGTAAGAAGCCCAGAACTCAGGAGCCCGGAGTACAACCTGGAAGTTGCAAGTCACCACAAGGCAGGGAACGTGGCAGCGGGGATGGGGGGTGTGACCACACTTGGGAAATTTCCAAGTGGCCACACACAGTTAGCTTCCCTGTGGCGTTTTTTTAAACAACAACAACAACAACAACAACAACAAAAACCACTTAGTAGGAAAAATCAAGCAGGTGGTGGTGGGAGACTTTTGGGCTGTGGACCATTAGGCCTTTAAGCCAATCAACTGGGTAGTTGTGGAGTTTGGATCCATGTGGGGTGCCAGATGAAGAAGGATACTAAAAAGAAATCTCACACCAGCTCAGAATTGAGTATAATAAAAGGTTATTTATTTAGGGGTAGCTTCACATATCACAATCCTCTGTTGGAACGGGGAACAGAAACTTAATCCCACAGCTGGAAAAGAGGCAGGATGTTTGCTTTATATCGGCATATATAGTATAAGAGGCCATACCCAAATGGTCTGGTATCTTAATACTGCCAGTAGGAATTCCTACAACATTGGTATTAAGGATATATAGGTGATTAATTTAGTTCTGTAACTTTATGAAACCAGAAGATAAGCCTTTCAAGGTACGTAAGCATACAATGCTTTAAGGAATGAATTTAAACTCTAGTAAGCAGTGGTAATTAAAACCTAAAAATATTATATCACCCATGAAGATATTTTTAAGTGAAAGTGGGTTACCATAGGATCATGCAAATTGAGTATTTGGTGCAAAACCTACAACCAAGGAGTAACAAAATTAATTAAAAAATGAAATACATTTGGAGATTGACCCATTGTAGCCACAGAGCAAATATCAGTCATGATATTGTATTAAACATGATCCACAAAGAAGAGAGAATTGTACAAATCACCTAAAACTCCTTCTTTATCATACCAAAGGTAGATGGGAATATCCTTGAAGGGAAGGGGTATAATTTAGGGAATAAATAAATACTAAGGTTGGATTCACGTGAGAATCATATTAGAGAAGGAAATAATACCTCTTCCTGTGAAAGTTTCCATTTTGAAATATAGACACAACATACATATTTTATATGTGAGCCAATCTAAGCCCTTATAATCTAGAAGCCTCTGAACTACAGTGGCTAAATTTACCATTTTTTAATCCTATATGATAATTGAGGGGCAGTGTTGGTACATGCGTGGTAGAGATTAGCTTTGCATTTCAAAGATAATTCCTGCATGTTACTCATGATGAAAGTCTTAAGAATAACAAATTCTAATCTGAAGGCCTTTCTCTTTTGCCTTATCTTAGATAGTTTGAATCAAAGTAGCTTGAGAGGACAAGGAAGTGACAGCACTCTAGGGAAAGGTGAATGCACAAGGAAAACCTTCCCATGGTATTGTTATTTCTTCAACAAAAGACAATATAAGGCTAGGGGAAGGGCTTGTTTATAGGGCAAATGCTTGCCTGGTCAGTGTGAGGACCACTGATCCAATTTTTTCCAAATTCTTATAAAAGCAAAATAGGTGTGACAGCAAATATACAATCTCAGATCCTGGAATAATTTGTCTAGCCAGACCATGATATAGTGATCTCTGGGTTTGGAGAAAAAACTTGGCTCAATATATAATGGGAAAGTAATCAAGGAAGACACATGTCACCAACTTTAGGCTTGTACACACAGAGACAATATGGAAATATAAAATATAAATAAAGAAGAGAATTATTTGTGGTGAACTAGTCAAAGCTATGAAATTACTGTACCTTTTACCTGATAGATGAGTGAGATATGTCTTTCCTTGTAGAAGAAATGCAGTCTTTAGTCTATAAAGTAGTCCTGAGCTGATCTGCCAGTTACTGACAGTCTTACTTCTTCACAGATTAGGAATTTTCTTACCAAATTAATAACTACTGGTAATCATTATCCATGAAATTGTGGTTCTTATATGTACATATAAATAAACAATTCTGTCCTACCTGGTCCGTAGCTATTCAGCCCCAAAGAAACACACATTTTCATGCTGTTTCCTCTGTGTCTGAATGATAACTGCAGATTGAGTCTTTCATTTTACCCATATTCTCCTAGTCTGGTTGCCTTGCCTATACTTCCTACCTAGCTGCTGGCCAACCAGGGTTTTATTAACTCAATATATGTGACAAATCTTTGCAGGGTGCAAGAGCATTATACACACAGCACTTCCCTTCTTCCTTTTCAAAACAAGACCCTAAATCTAAACATATGTAGTGGCATTTCACTTGTATTTTAATAAATAAAACTTGCCCAAGGATAAGAAAGGTAAAACAGTCTCACATACACACACACACACACACACACACACACACCAGCCTTACAGACAAGGCCACAATAACACCTTTAATCCCTGTTGCCACACTAGCTTGCCATATAAACCAAGTGATAGTGGTGCACATCTTTAATCCCAGAGTTAGAGAGGATTATAAATTGGGAGGAGACAGCTCTCAGATGCAGTCTCATTCTGAGATTCCTGGAGGCAGGATCACCATTTAGGACTGATGTAGAGATAAGAGCAAGTGGCTGACTGCTTTGCTTTTCTTACCTTCAAGTTGAACCCCAATTTCTCTCCCTGACTTTTTATTAGTTATGCATCATTTGGTGCCCAAATTTTGTGGTATAAATTTATGAGAAAGCCATTTGACTGAGGCTTTTAGATACTGGCACAGGCCAAAACTGGACCCAAAACCTAGGCACATGGGTTTGGGAGGAAAAACTAGTGCACCCAACTCCCATCAAAGAGTAAAAAGGCTCAGTCTGCAGTCACCACCAGATGCAGAGGAAACAAGATAAAAATGCTGTATTAAGAAAAGTTATCAAGCCACATGGCTAAACATAAATAAGAATTATGGGTAAACTTGAGTTAGGAGAGCTAGCTAAGAATATGCCTGAGCCATTGACCAAACAGTCTATCTTTAATATAAACTTCTGTTTGTTTCTTTGGGACTGAACAGTTGAGGGACCAGGAAAGGCAGAAGTTTCCAAGCTACAAATAGCTCCAACATGGAGTATCTACATCCACATAAAACCTGAGAGAGCTTGTGAAGTAATTTTAAACACACACACACACAAAAAAAAAACAGTGTTAAGCACAGCTTCTTGGTAGCAGCATTGTCTTGGGTAGGCTCTCTTTACTGCAGTAAGCAGAGATACTGATGCTTTATGAGTCTTCCTGATTCAGCTTTAGGAGCAAAAACTGTGCAGCTCTTTTAAGAGGCCCCGCCACCAAAAAATTAAATGGTATTTATGAGCAGCTGACAGCATGCATTTTGATGGTTGTATGTACCTAGAAATTCCACATAGTTGTGATAAAAATAAAACCAAAAAAGGAAAAAGAAAAAAAAACCTCTGCTCCCACCAGTAACTCAACAATGAAGTTTATTGTTCAACAGGAACTCAAGAAGAGGGGCAGATCCAGTGGTGATAGTTGCAGCTTTAATCCTAATCATGTCATTTAATAGACTAAAGACTCACATGGTCAGAAAAAGATAGAGATATACAGTAAAGACAAATTCAAGGGGGAAATCTAACCAATTTGCAGTGTGTTTAGAAGTATCCATATACTTGGGTGAGAAAAGAAAAAGAATAGAGAAAGTCATTATAAAAAGAAATATAGTCAAATACGGTGTCACACTCCTTTAATCCCAGCACTTGGGAGGCAGAGGCATGTAGATCTCTGTGTGTTTCAGGAAGGCTGGTCTAGAGTGTGAGGTCCAGACAGCCAAAGACAACAGAGAAACCCTATCTCAAAAAAACAAAAATTAAAAATAAAATAAATAGAATTTAAAAAGTCACATAAAAATGGAAAATACACAGAAAATCTGGATGCTGTATATTATTGTGTTGTCTTTGAATTGTTTGATGGCTGAGAAAGGGGCAACAGCTGTTAAAAGACATTTGATTATAAATGCTGCTGTATTAATCTAACACACACATACATATATAGATATATATTGAAAATGCCTTGACTTCAAAATTTAAATAAAAAGATAAAAAACTTTGGAGAAAGGTTTTGCTTTTGTTTCCACAGGAAATGAGAGGCTGTGGATTCATTCAGGGTTAAGAAAAATCATGTTTGATCAAGGAAGACCCACTGAAAAATCTCCCATAAGAGTGGATGACCCAAATGATCCATTGTTTTAGAATACCCCTCTTGCAGTTTCTATAATCCAGAACATTCTGAATTCTACATCCAGAACAGTTTTGGGACTGCTGGCTGAGATAATCCAGTCTCAAAGAGTCAGGACTTGACCATAATCATAAATTTCCTTCTGGTCCCCATAAAATTATCAGTGTCCCCAATCAGCAGGAAGTAGCCTGAAAAACTACAATAACATTTCCCCCAAAATGAATGTTTATCTTTTTTAGTGTGTTTGTTACAAGTTGTCATGGATAATGGTCAGAAAAAATGCTAAACAAAGCAGGTTAGATTCAGGGTCTTGTTTTCAAAAGAATAAAAGGGGAAGTGCTGTGAATATTGCCCTTGTTCCCTATGAAGATTC
>LOJH01017581.1:2667-18929 GCA_001685095.1 Ellobius talpinus
TCTGTTATCTCATGAGTTCTTCTTGAACATCTGCATCACTGTGATCAGGGGCCAACCGTTCCTCATCCTGGACTGGTGGGTGACAGTTCTTTGCAGGACTACAGGGTTACTCAAATGTGCTGATGCAATCCTCCCTCGGGAACCACACCCTCTTGATATAACAAAGCCTGCCCCACAGCCCCTCACTTATTCTGCTCCCAATAGCATCCCTGAATGATGGGCAGCATCTGCGTCCTTTAGTCCTGCATCTCTATGACTGCTGAACTACCCATAAGCTCACCAAAGCAGTGTCAGCATCTCTGTGTTCACCCACTGCCTAAATCCTGGGGCTGAAATTCCCCCTTCATGGGAAAGTGACCAGAGCACGTGTCTCCTGCAAAGGTCAAGTTCCCTGAGAGGGTGAAATAATACAACTTTAGGCTTCCAAGGCAAAAACCAAACACAATAGCACTGTATCCCAGGTAACAAATTTTACCCAACCAGCTCCTGACTGGAGAGTGAAAACAGGGTAATATTGAATGCATATCACAGTATCAAATACTAAGAATTAATTAATCACCTCAATCACATTTTATTAAGCAACACATATAACAAGAGGCTTTCAGCCCAAGTGAAGATGCCTTTTGGTAACAGGAAGTTTTTACTATTAGAAAGCAGATGAGCTCATCTTTAAGAGACCATGTGGAGCATGGCAGATTCTTGGGGATCTTTCCATTTCTGTTTCTTCTCTATCTCTGGGTTTTCCTTAGCCCCACCTCCTTCTGAATCCCATTCGCCTATACAATCCCTATGGCACAGTTTTGGAGTAGATGGAATTGAAAACTGAAAATAAGTCTTAGGCATTCAAGACTTCCCTTCTGCTCCCCCACCTTCTCTCCACCACCAGGCTAAGGAACTGGGCTACCCCTGGTCCCCTAGACGGTGATGAACCATACACAGGGTGGCGATGAGTCGTATTCCAAATTCTCCCCCTCTCACCTTGCCCTAGTGAGCTTGCTTTACTTTTCCATTCAGGAGGTGACTACCAGCATTATCTGAAGACTGATGTCCATGAGCATACTCCATCCATGTCAGAGACTGTTGAGAGGAGAATGAGAGGCCTCAGATGCCATTTCTAGAAGCTTCAATGTTTCCATGGAGCAGGGCCATGGTACTTGTTGAGGCTCGGACAGGTGTTCATCATCTCTTTCCTGCTTCTCTGGGCTGGTCCAGACCAAGAAGCCCTATTTTCTGATTTGCCTTGAGCAATCATCTACAAGTTGCTTTGTTTTCATATCAACTTGGAATTGGCTACCCTGTGTTACTGTTAACATTTGTTGACAGCATCAAGCGCCACCTTCCTTCTTTTGCTCCTAATTTGTTTATTCAGTGGGAGAGCAGGGAATTCTTCTGCAGTTCTTACATTTCAGGCCCCGGATTATTCATACCTAGCTATTTGGTTTATTAACAAGGGTTGATAAAGGGCTGGGTTGTACAATAAATTTTCTGATCCGTATGTATCACATCTCAGTTGAGGTCTACTGAAAATTCATAGATGGGACAGGATATTAGCTTCTTTTTGATTTTCTATAAATACTTCATAACTCTTCCTGTTAGGCATTGCCCTGCTTCCCAGGTAAGGAGACACACAGAGTAGTGTCATGAGTTGCCCAAGGATGCCCACCTGGTCAGCAAGGGCCAAAGCAGGGCTGGTCCAGGCTGGCTTTTCCTACCACAAGAGGTATCTGCCTTTGAATAAAAACAAAGTCCCTGAGACAGTTGTAGTAATCCCCCCCTTGTTCATGTTTTTGCTAACTTATGCTCAGAATAGTCTAAAAATATCAAATATAAAATTTCATATTTTGAGGAGGCCACATTCACGCAACTCCTAATATTGCATATCATTATAATCATTTGATTTTTATTATCATCTTTCATTGGCTTTCTCTGCATAAGTTATAAATTAATTATAGATACACATTTATGCATAAGAAGCATCAAAGAATATGTAGAGTTTAATACAGTGTGTGGGTCCAGGCACCTGTTGACACACTTGGAACACACCTTCCATAGTACAAAACATTTAATACAACAGTAATAGAAGAAATTATCAGTTAGGTCTAGAAAGAGTACGTGGACCCTGCATCTCACGTTTATAGGTCCCCACTGCCTGCCACAAGTGTCTTCCATTCATGTCGCCTTTCATCTTCATCACAACCCTTATCCCCATTTTACAAATGAGAACACAAAGACTTAAGAAATTCAAATAACTTATCAAGTTCTAACAGTTATCAACCAGTAAGTCAGGGCAAAGTCTTTTCATAATACAATAAAAGGGGCAATACTTGAAACTCCCTAAGTTGTTAAAAGAAACAATTTGGTGTGTAGTCTCTCTTTCTTGCTTGGTAGTTTCTCTTCTCTGAAAGTCTGGTGGCACCCGTGGGGTCCTTGACACTGTTTTACTATGTCCCCTACTCTAGATACCCATGGAAAGAGGTATAGATGGCCTGTCTCAGCCTCAAGTCTGAAGGCTTCAGGAGCAAAGTAAACAAGCTTTAGACTTGGCTTTATTAGTAAGCACACTATGAGAACCTAACTGCCTTGCCTCAGAGATTGGAAGGCTTAACAATGATTGCTGTGTTTACCCATGCTGACACAGGCTTTGCTTATGGATAAACATTGTGGTGGTTTGAATAAAAATGACCCCCATAGGCTCATCTATTTGAATGCTTGGTCACCAGGGAATGACGCTACTTGACTAGATTAGGGCATGTGGCCTTGTTGGAGTAAGTGTGGCATTGTTGTAGGAAGTGTCACTAGGGGTGGGTTTAGAAGTTTCAGAAGCCCAAGCCAGGCCTAGTGTGTCTCTTCCTGTTACCACCAGATCCAGATGTAGAACTCTCAACTATGCTCTAGCAACATGTCTACCTACATGCCACCATGCTTCCTGCCATGATGACAATGAACTAAACATCTGAACTGTAAGCCATCCCCAATTAAATGTTTTCCTTTGTAAGAGTTGCTATGATCATGCTGTCTCTTCTCAGCAATAGAACACTGACTAAGATAAACATATAACAACAATAATACCAAGAAACTGCATGTCAGATACCTGTTTAGTATAAGGCATAAACCGGATTCTTAGCTTTCCAAGATAGATATGGCTGCAATTACTAAATCTCTCCAGACCCTATGTTCTCTTCCTGGACATATAGCCTCACAGTGTTTCCCACCCTGTACTTAGAGCATTGATGGGTCCTCCCTAAGGAAAGAGTGAGCACCAGGACCTGCTCACCTCTGAGCAAAGGTGGTCCAAACTGGTCCAAGCTTTCTCCACAACTGCTCTTTCTTACAGTCACTTTTCCCATTTGGTGACTGAATTTAGAGGATGATGTAGTTCTAGAAGGTGATGGAGACTTGTACCCGAAGGTGCTGGAGTCTTGAGTCACTCATGTACAACTGGACCCCACACAATCTCTTATCTAGACCATGTGGCATAGATATAAACTTTCACTATGTTACACCAGTGAGACTTAAATTGTTCTGTCATAGTGCGGTGACAATCACAGCAGTAGGCCTTATCTCATTTTGTACATATGTATGACAGCAACTGTTAAAATGTATTGACCTTCTTTGTACATCAGGCACTGTGATTTAGTTGACCACTACCCTTATTTTATGAATGAGGAAGGAAGACACAAAGAGGTCAAGTAGTGTGAGTTCACAACTGGTATGCGATGGAGCCACAGAGCAATTCCTGATGTGAATCTTTCGGATCAAGATGCTTCCTTTAACTGCAGAAGTGGCTCTACAGATGGATGGCTTGGCTCAACCGTAGTAATGACTTCATGCTATGTTGTGGCTTCTTTTCACTCATTTCCTATCTGACACCCTGTCCTCCTCTTTTAACATTAATTCAATTTACTGCTGAATGTCTAGTTCAAGTGACGTTCCAAAATATGTTTTGGCACCATTAAGTACGACAAAAACCCATGGCTGGTTGGGTGATAGGCCTTAGGGTAGAACATCATATTATTATCCTGCTAAAAAGGATGAATTATCAAAATGACCCCTACATTCTTCTTATACTCTTAGAAGAGTCTATCTCTCCACTTTCATCAGAGAAGCCTTTTCTTTAAGTAGATGGAGATTAATACAGAAACTGGTAAATTGTAGAGAATAAGAGACTATGAAGTGCTCGGCTCTAAATGATACATCTGTATCATATTCTTCCTCCCAAGGCCCCAAGACCATAGTGGCAGAAGGAATAGAAAGATTGCAAGCTCCAGAGGCAGGGGATGACTGCAGTGAAAGGGTATTTACTGGATATGACAGGGTCATTGAACACAGGAACTCATGGTGCCTGTAGCTACACGCACAAGACCTGCATGATATCAAGCCAGATGAAAGTCCTTCATTGGTGTATAAGGAGTTCCTAATGCCCCACCTCTGGATGAGGAACTATTTGAAGCTGATGGCTCCTGAAGAAGGAGAGTTGGTTTTCTTTAGAATTACAGTCCTTGAGAGGTTACCCATGCCCCCAATAGATGGTTCTACATCCATGCCCTACTGGCAGCAGTAACTGAATTCAATTCATTGGAGGGGGCATGTTAAAACTGGGGATAAAAAGTAGAGGGGGATGGGAAGGAATTAGAAAGGAGGAAATGAATTTGAACAAAATACATACACCTGTATAAAATTTACAAATAATAAAAATTTAAAAATATAATTTTGATGGATTTTTTTTGAAATGGGGTTTCATGTGGTCCAGGCTGGTCTTGAACTACTCAACTACAGAGCCTCATGTCTCTAACAGTTATAGGCCTTTATCACCATGCCTATATGCAATGTATTTTAAAACTATTAGCACTGATAAGAAAAAATGTCAATCATTGCAGCTCTGCCACTTAGTAATTATATGTTCTGATCCAAGCTTATAAATGCTGGCTTCAGGGCTGGAGAGATGGCTTAGCAGCCGAGAGCACGGGCTACTCAGCCAGAGAAAAGGGGTTCAATTCCCAACACCCACATGGCATCTCATAGCTGCCACACACATAAATAGATGCAAGTAAAACACCAAATGTACATAAAAATAAATTATAAAAATAAATAAAAATAAATGCTGGCTCTACTTTTTCTTGGTGAAATGAGTTCCTTTGCTTCAATGTTCAAGGATTTCTCCTGTCCAGTGAGTAGCTATATACGTGAGTGTGAATAGAAGATAAGACACTGTAAGAAGAAGGTGGAGAGAGGGTAGGAGCATTGGCCTGGCTAAGATGGTAGGAGGGGCCACGGCACAGTTTCCACATTGTCTGCCTTGAATTGTCACTACCTTTGGTCAACGCTGTGGAAAATATGAACAGTTCCTGCTCAAGGCAGGGGGGATGGATAAGTAGTAGATAAAGCTCTTGCTGTGTAAGAATGAGGACCACAGTGGTTACATGCCTCTAAGCTCAGTGTTTAGGAGTTAGAGACAGGTGAATCCCAGGACAGCCGGTCAGCTAAAGCAGCAGACTCAGTAAGCCCTAAGTCAGTGAGAGAGTCTACCTCCATAAACAGAGTGTTATCAAGAAAGACTTCTAGCATCAACCATCCTCTGACCTACATGCACACACACACACACACACAGAGACACACACACACATACAATACCACACATATCTTCATAGATCATACTTATATACACACACATTTAAAAATGAAATTAAATTATGCAGGAAAATGTCACACTCGGTTCTGTGCTTATATAACCATCTGGCTTGGGATGCAGATTTATGCCATTAATATTTTTCAAAAGTTATATAACAATTCGAGATACCAGAAAGGAACAATGCAGATAAAAGTTGGAAGAACATGAATGGAAGACACTTTCTTGCGGGTGACATCTGGAGCACAGTTAGTTGATCTTTGCAACTTGATACTTCAGGCAGAGGTTGTGACTCTGGGACTTACAGATGTGTTTTTCTCTAAGCACTTCCTGGCATCCGTTGATAACGTGTAATTAGCTATTTCCCTTCCCTACTAAAGTCTGCAGATTATCACAGCCATTCTGGCTAAATCAGACGCTGGAGTCCAACAGTAATGAAAGAAGAATTAGAAATCTATCTTTATTAAATGGAAAAGAGAATAACTGAGGTCAAGTTGGAAAAATAAACCGTATCATGGGGAGAAAGATCAGAATCAACTGCCAAGATTCACCAGCATTCAGAATTTAATTCAAAGACTTTAAAAAAAAGTGATTCCTCTTTCTACCCACATTTAATCTCAAAGTTTTAAAGTGATCCATTCTTTCACCATGTTGGAGTTGGGGTTAGAGCTTCTAGAACTCTCTAGGAAGATCTTGTGTGTTGAACTGAAGAAGCAGAGCTTAATTGTACCAAACTCCACTCTTTCAACTCCACACCATCAATGGGTGTAATAGAGACGAACATGCTCGTTCACCTCTGGCTACCCCGCTGCTCTATATAGTTAGCATTATTTGAGGTAAACTTTAGAGGACAAACTGGTGATGAGAAAGGCACACTGTCCAAGCTCCTTTTATAGTTTTAATGGTTTCCAAACAGCACCAGTGACAGATGACAACACAAAAATTGTACCCATCTTGTAATTTCCCATAGAATAGCTGTCATCACCTCAGAACTGACCATGTCCCCAACCCCTTGAGGGGAAAAACTGTCGACATGTGGGAAGTGCCAGTTTGATTGTTTCCCTTTTTGTCTTTTTAACCACTGTCAAAGAGTAATGTATTTAATTGGAAGAAAGAAATGTTGGAGGCATGCACACAAATTAGCACAAGAGGGCAATTTAATTATAGAAGAGTCAGGATACCCACTGAGAAATATTGATGGCTGTGTCCTCGGAACTTCTCCTTTGTGTGAAACATATTGAAATGGAAGACTGGAGAGGAAGCACAATGGAAGTCTGAAGCAGGGATAATTTGGGAAACAAAGGTAGCTCAACTGTGTAATGTAACCTCTATTTAAGTGCTATTTTCGCTCGTGAACTAAAGGTATTTTAGAATCAGTCTTTCAATAATCTTCCTTGTAAAGCAGATTTGCTAATCGGTTTAAGGAGTGACATGTCAAGATTAGCCTGTCTGTCTCATGAACTTGCTCAGCAACCAAAGAAGGAAGCCCGTCTTCATTGATCCCCTAATGCAAGATGAGAGCCATACCAGGTACTGTCACTTCGGCACACAGGCTTTGATTGGATTCTCCATCCATGCCAGGCACTATAATAAACTCCTAAGAGAAGATTTAAAAAGGCATAGACCTTCCTTTCAAGAGGCCAATAGTCTGGGAACGAACAAACAACAAACCAACAAATAAGAAGTCAACTCATTGAGTGTGTTGAAGCTTTAGTTCCTAATCTATGGTGCTATAGGGAAACCATGGGACTTTTAGGAGGAGTGGACTAGGAGGAGGAGGCTAGTTCATTGTGGGGTATGTCCAGGAAGGGGGTATTTGCACCCCAGAACCTCTTTACTTTTTTCCCCTTCCTTCTTTCTTTCTGGTTTTTTGTTTTGTTTTGTATGTTTTTGTTTTGTTTCGTTTTTTGCTTCCTATCATGAGGTGAGCAGTTTCCTCGGTCATGTGTTCTCACCATATTTAACTAGCCATGGGCCCCAGAACAACAGGCCATGGAATTATGGACTGAAACCTCTAAAACTGTGAACTGAAGCAAACCTTCCCTTTGAGGTTGCAATGGTAGAAAGCTTATGGGCACAAGTGATCTATGCTATACTTCACAGAGAGTGTCAACTTGATGGGAATCCTGATGAGAGACTGGCTGTGTACATTCCCATGAGATCCTCCTTGGGAACTTTTAGCCCAGAACAGCAGATGAGGAAACCAGAATTTAGGAGAGTTCTATAAAGTTGGCAGAAAATTACACTCTTCAAAAACAGCACTTCTCTTCTAAGACCAAAGCAGGAACCTTTCAACCTTATTTTCTAGATAACTATAACCCATATACAATATGGGGTAGATAATAAAATGAGCATTAGCACATTTTTAAACATTTACTATATGCTAGGTGCCATTCAAAGCATACTTTGTGTGTTGGTTTGTTTAATCACTGAAGCAAGTCAATCCTTGTTGAACTCACTTAGGTGACAGAGTTTAGGCACCTAGCATATAGTAATCCGAGTGGACTCCTGAGCCATTGGACTCTATGGGCTGAACACATCTGAAAGGGAGAATTGGTAAGGGGCAGAGTAGCACCATAGAGTTCTCCCCAGGGAAATGGTATGGAGTGGGACCAGAGAAGGAAGCTTTTCTTTTCTTTTCTTCTTTTCTTTTCCTTTCCTTTCCTTTCCTTTCTTTTTCTTTCCTTTTCTTTTCTTTTTTTCTTTTCTTTTCACATTTTTTAAAACATTTATTCAATATGACACAATCTTCAACTTCACCAAGGAAGGAATCTTTAATGAATTGGGGAATTCAGCTGGGTCTGGATATACTGGAGCTAGTTTGGAGAGTTCCAGAACTCTAGTATAAGGACTGAGGAAGCTCTAGAAAACATGGCCGGCCTTCTATAAGGAAAGCAGGTTGAGAAGACGGGGATGCATGTCCTTTAAGACATCTGCATCGTAGGCTCCTGACTTCTTCCTTGGAAGAGGCTAGGTGACATGCTCCATGTATTTGACTTGGGACTGTGACCCAGGGCGTTCCCTTTCTGAGTTCTGAGTCTGGGATAGATTGCTAGAGTTCTGAGTGGTTCCTTTCTGTCTTAGGTCATTTCCTGTGCTAGAATACCACCACCAAGAGCCAACTGTAGAAGAGATGCTTTATTTTTGGCTTCTCATTTCAGAGGAAGAGTCCATAATGGAGCGGGGGAGTGGGCTGCCAGGGCAGGAAGCTGGCTTACCAAGTCTTTTATCCACACACAGGAAGCAGAGAGAGTGAACCGGAAGTGGAGTAGCGCTATAAACTCTCATGTGGCTCTGCCTCCTAAAGACTGCAAAAACATCCCAGACAGCACCGCCAAACTGGAAAACTAGTATTCAAATACTAGACTGAGTGGGGGACTTTTCTCATTCAAACCATCACAACTGATCTTCCATGAGGCTATGACTGTCCTCTTTCTTCCCTGGAGACTAGGGAGACGGCTGGCTCCTCGGGGTGGCTGGTAAGTCCAAGGCATGATTTTCCATAATTTTTTTTGCTTTTATTTTTAAGTTTATTTTTTTACTTTATACATAATATCAATCAAAATTTCCACTTTCTCCCCTCCTCCCACTTCCCTCCCACTCCCCCACAACCCTCCCCCCATCCAGTCCTAAGAGAGGGCAAGGTACCCTACCCTGTGGGAAGTCCAAGGCCCTCCCCCCTACATCCAGGCTTAGGAAGGTGTGCATCCAAATAGACTAGGATCCCAAAAAGGCAGTACATGCAGTAGAGACAAATCCCAGTGCCATTATCATTGGCCCCTCAGTCTGCCCCAATTGTCAGCCACATTCAGAGAGTCCAGGTTGATCCCATGCTCCTTCAGTCCCAGTCCAGCTGCATTTGGTGAGCTCCCATTAGCTCAGGCTCAGTGTCTCAGTGGGTGGACCAGCCACCCATGATCCTGACTTCCTTGCTCATCTTCTTCCTTCTTCCTGTCTTTCACAGCTCAGACTCCTTGGGCAGATTGTGTTTTACTGTTATTGAGGTGGCCCATCATGGTCCTGTCAGAACCTTACCTTAGCGGCTGATTCAGCTGGGCATGTTTAGGAGTTTCCCCACACATACTGCAGAACAGTTCACATCCCAGGAAACCCTTCCTTCTTAAGCAACCCAACACTTTCTCTAGACTCCACCTGGCCTCATGTCAGCCAAAAGCTACAGTCTGAGTATGTTTCCCTCATCTTATTCCATCCCACCCCTCTTCAGCCTCCTCAAGTTCCTGGTCTTTGAATTTCACTAGGTGTGTCTTTCCCTTCTGCAGGCATTCCCCAAGGGGCTCAGTCTCAAAAAGAGACGCCTTATGAATAAATGTATGAGCCACTAAGAAACCTCTTTCTCGCATATCGTCCTGTGGAGTTCCCAAGAACTCATGGTTGAAGCAAGTTAAGATTATGAAATAGTCTGACCTTACAGATGAAGAAGTTACACAAAAAGAACTCAGTAAAATTTAGCCATTCTGAAATTTGAAGTAATGATGGATAATGTATTGAATTAATAAAATAATATGTATGAGTGATAAATTCTTAAAATCATAGCTTTTACAATAGGTTTATAGTTGAATATGTTTTGTTTCTCATGGGTTTTTCAGTGAAATAATTGTCAAGAGACAAAGTTTAAAAACTCCCAGACTGAGCTTCAGGGGATGAATAGCTAGGCCTGGCATGTAAACCAGGATTGAGACTAGCAAGACCAGGAGACAACCAGTCTCTCGGGGGGGGGACACACTGGAAGATGCCACAAGGAAGATCACTTGACAGTCCCTTGAACCCTGTCCAAGAGCTGGGACTGCTGGTCGCTGCATGACTATTTGTTCGCACCATTCAAGGAATGATCACATAGTACCTACTATTGTCTAACTGCCAGGAACTCCTCTTCCCCATCAGCACAGCCCAACTTTAAACATTCATCTTTTTGTAACAAACCGGTATCACCAAAACTTATGCATTTTTTATATATAAAAATCAAAATATGAAAGTCTGTGCAAGTACTAAACAGCATCTTTGTCTACACATTTACTTTGTATCTCCCCAGTAATTCTATTTTTCAGAACTATAGCAATGCATACCACACACACACATCACACACATACTGATGGGGGGCTTTCTTTAAGTACTTTCAGTTTGTCTAAGTACATCCATGTATGTATCTGTGAGTTGGTATAGGAGTGACAGCATGTATACCTGACCATTTTTCTTTTTTGTAAAGATTTATTTAATTTGTTTTACATATATGAGTGTTTGGCCTGCATGTATGTATGTGTACCACATATGTGCTTAGTGCCCACAGAGGTCAGAAGAGAGTACCAGATGCCTTGGAATGGGGCACACAGATGGTTGCGGGAACTGAACCTAGGTCCTCTGTAAGAGCAAGCGTGCTCTTAACTGCTGAGCCAGCTCTTCGGTTCACATGAGTGTTTTTCTCTATCTGGCAGCAGTACAACTGCCCCTTCCTCTGAGGATGTTCTTTGTCTCCTAGAATGCTACCCACCGGGGAAGAACTTACTGGTGCCACACCCCTATCTAGCTCCCACTGTGATTGATTCAGAGGAGAGCCACAGTCTAAACCTGGTCCCAGGAATTACCTAAGTTCTTGTCATGGGATGAATTTACTTTCCATTACTAAAATCGAATCACAGAAACTCAGATCCATTTTAAACCCTAAAAAATAGATTTGTACATTAAAGTGACTTTAAAAAAATTTAAAAGGAAGATTGGCAATGTTAAAGAGCATAGAACTTTCTCAGAAGCACAGGACTGAGGAGGTGCCCGCAGTAGAGAGCAAGGTCACCATGAGACTGGGTCTCAAGAACAGCACTCAAGTCATTTTAGTTCTCAGACGTCATTTTCATGTGGCTTCTGATAAATGCGCGCTTCCAGGCAAACTGAAAACATTCGCTTTATTAGATTCCAGCGGCAACCGAGTGTTGGTGTTATCAAAGGCAATTTGCATACACAATTTGCATGTCATTTTGCAACCTTTCTGATTTAATGATTCGGTAGAAATGATGGAATTAACCTGTTAGAGGAACCGTTGAGAATAAATACAATGACCCATTTTTCCTTCATCCTTTGGCCTTGGAATAAATACCTGTGATACACTGTGCTTGTAATTAAGAGACATTCATTGCTGAGGGTCTTTGGGAAGATGGCGATTGCTCAGAAGTGTTTTAAACACATATAAGTTAGACTTGTCATTACATACAAGCTGATTTCCAAACATTTACAAGATCTATGTGCCTCTGATTTTCAGACTAAATTTGATTTTCTGAAGTAAGTATGAAATTTTGATGTTTGTTTTTCCTCTTATTTTTCATGTTGTCTGAAATAGGATGTTTTCTTAATCCTAAAGCCCTGTACAGTTAGTTCCCCCCCCACCTTTTCCTACTAGCCCAAGGATAGCACTTCAATGTTTGATCCAAATCAAAGCCAGGGTTACCTTTAACAAAACAAAGCCTTTTAGAGTCATTTTCCTGGCTACCCCCATCTGCTCATCCCTTCCTTTAAAAGCCCCTTCCTCCTTTTGTGACATGACCAGGCTTCCACGTTCATCTTTGGTCTGTTGCTGTCGGGAATGTTGAGCGCTAGGTGTCATCAGGGATGGTGAGAGACGGTTGAACACACTTTGAGCCAAACGAAGTTGTGTTTTCCTGAAAGCCAACTCCCAACAAGCTGGAAGAATTACAATAGCTTTTCAGTCCTTTGTTCATTGTAAGATCATAGGGCCAGGGGCAGGAGTGCTTGGTTATCAAAGAGAACTCTGTGGCCCCTGTCCACATCAAGCCTGCATTCGATTCCTGGGGCCCGTGACAAAGCCACAGGCATCCATTATTTCCCTGCTCTGGAGATCATAAATCTGAAAATCCCCCTGCCACCTTCCCCCTGTTGAAGGCTCTAGAGAAGAACTGATTCCATGCCTCTTCACGTTCTGTTGGCCTCAGGTGTTGGCTGGCTTGTGGCGGTGACAGTCTGACCTCTGCCTCCATTTCCCGGTGGCCTCCTCTTCCATTACGAGCCTGCTATCTGCTTTTCTTACAAGGACACTTACCATTGGATTAGAGCCCCACCCAAATATGTTGAGGTGACTTTACTCGCAAGATCTTCATCTCAATCCCTTCAGCAAAGACCCGTTCTTCAGTAAAGTAATACTCACAGGTTCAGGATATATCTGAATTTTTGAGTGGCAACCACTCAGCCTACCACTGACCCTAAGAGTGCCTCAGTTTTAAAAACCCTATAATGATTACAGGTTGACATCCATCAATGTGTTTGTATAATTAGGTCCTTTGTGGCAGTTATTACTATCCTGAGGTTAAAGGCTGAGAGTCTCTTCCCCCCATCTCTTCACTCCCTCCTGGTATACAACAATGGAAACAAAACCCTGACCCAACTCTGGTACCTGCACAAACACTTATTAACACACTGGCCCCAAAGGATGTGCTCTATGGCTCTTGTAACTCAATGAACTGCCCGTTGTTTGCACTTTGGCACTGTCCCCCAGCTTGTAGCTAGAAAGAGTCATGGAATACAATGATATTTCAATGTCAGGATTCTGTTAGCCTTCTTGCTACGGTTTAGAAATGGGTGTACCCCCAAGGGCCTACATTGTCCTAAATAGGTCCCCAGGGTGACCATAATAGGAGATGATAGAACACGGAATGAGTGGAAGCTAGTGAAAGGTTACTAGGTCACTAAGTGTGAGACGGTTTTCACGCAGCCTTTGCTAACTATCATATGATACCTGGTACAAAAAAGATCCTTCCAACCCTTTTCCTTCCTAGCTTGAGAGATGACCTCTTTCTCCCTCACACCTTGCACTATAAGGACATAGCTAAGGGCAAACCTGGCCATAGAGCCCACAGCATACCGTGCTATACTTTCAGACTCTCAAACCAGAAGCTAAGAAACTTCTTTCTTATACATTTGCCTTGGCTATTATCGTATGAAAATTAGACTAATATTTCTATTTTATGATTGTTCAGACTAGCATTTATATCTCATCAGTGTGCTATTAAATGAATTTGGGGTGTTTGACCAGCAACTTATAAAATAAAAATGTAATAGAATTGAATCAAATAGAAAAATAACAAGGCAATTCCACTAAGTAAGTTAAGAATCATGGGAAAACAACACGCCCCCCCATCGACCCTGTATGTGATGTGTGCATTCATTAGGTCATGAGATCATGATGTAAGACTATATTTAACACTATGACCTAAAAATTCAAGTCAAAACAAGAAATTCTCTCTTAAATGGAAGGTGGATGTGGGCACAGCATGTAATTGGCCACTTTGCCTAAGACAACACTCCTACAGATGTGGCCTGGCGGCCACCCTTATAACCCACACATGGAATAGAAAGCTGTTTCTGTGTAATTATTTCTGGGCAGTTTAACATAACCATTCATTTCATCAATAAAAATAGTTTTAATATCTTTTACCCTAATCAGTAAATGTTCTAAAGATGGTCAAAGACATATAAGTAGCCTCCCATTGAAGATGGTGTCTGATTAAATTCATCAAAATACCAATTGCCCCTGGAGTGTGTACTCTTGATTAGAACATTTTACAATAAGCCCTATGTGTTGAATGCATTCATGTGTGTGCCTGTGCTTCCACATGCAAGTGTGCACCTGTGTTACAGCTTCCTTTCTGTTTCTGGGATAAAACACGGAGCAAACAATTTGGGGAAGAACAGGCTTATTTTGCTTCTACTTCCAGGTCACAATCCACTACTGAGGGAAGTCGAGCCAGAAATTCAAGACAGGAACCTGGAGATAGGAATCCCAGAGGAGCCCTGCTGGATGACTTGCTGTCAGCCCTGCTTATAGACTCATGCTTAGCTAACTTTCTTCTACAACCTAGGACCACCTGCTTAGGGATGGCACTGCCCACAGTGATTTGGGCCCTCCTGCATCAATTAATAACAAAGACAAGCACTCACAGACCAATCAGATCTAGGTAAGTTCCCAATTGAGACATTTCTCCCAGATGATCGTAGGCTGTGTCCATTGGACAGTTAAGGCTATCTAAAACAATTTGGACAGAGGTGGCACCCAGACATCCTTCAGGAATGCTAATAAGATAAATAGAATTTGTAATCTAATACAATGTGCAATATTGGCTTATAATGGTTGATGTTTAGCATAAAAAGCCTTGATTCAGTATAACACATAAAACCTCACCGACCGTCTAGTTAATAGAGGTACAAGGCAAGGCCAAACAAAAGAACAAAAAGGCACAATCTGAAGTTGGTGCCTTCAGTCCAACTTTATGAAGTCCTTCCTAGTTTTTTGGTTCATCCAGAGCAATATCCAATCTCTGAAAATCACTGACTGCTCACTCTCTGAAAGATACTGAATATGTCATGATAAACACCAAAGTGATAGCAGATTACATATTCTCTGCCTTTATAGGAACTGTAGGAACATGGGGAAAGCCACTCTCAGTTCTTGTACATGATAACCAAAGGCTGAGCCCACTACAGAACAAAACAAAACAAAAACCTGAAGTCCTTCAAGAAGAGAAACATCTTTCCCTCTCTTTCCTTTGCCATATTTATTTCAAACACAAGTGTTTTTTTATTTGGTATTTAATTTTTCATTATCTCAGGAACAGGGAGCTTTCAGGTATGAGTGCTGACCTTCATGGATGTTTAGGACCTTGGCTTTTTCTCTTTGAGAATACCTGCCCCAGTCCATGGTTCTCAAAGACCATCACCATGGCAGCTGCAGTCGTCAGATACAGACTGGTCCATCTCAGGAGGCAGTAAGAGGCAGCTCCTGAATGCAGTCTCCATGGGTCTGGTGCATGCCCCTTTGTCTCATTAAACCTCACTTTTAAAACACAAAATTTGATGATAAAATTAGGAATTTCAATAGAACATCCCCACTATACTAATGCCCAAGTGTGGTCCTTCTGAGAAAAATACCCTATATGAATAACTCTGCTACATGATCAGAGAGCAGAATCTGTTGAGTATCCATAACTCTCAGATATCTGGTTTTAAAGTCTCTCAAGCTGTGATGCTCTGTGGGACAACATGGAAACAGAAATCTCTTGCTATTTCTAATAATTCAATAGAGTCAGTTTAAAAAATCTATAATGATAATTTTAAAGTGGCCAAGTTGTTGTCTAGTACCTCATTTAATAAAAGAGCTAAAACTTCCAGAGACGTTACATTACCAGACTTCATATGTTAGAATTGGTAGTTAAGAGCTTAGCACCCAGGAGTAGGTAATATGGCTGACTCAGGACAGTGAGTATGAGGATCTCACCTCAACAGCCTTGTAAAATCTGGGCAGAGCAAGCAAACATCTGTCACTCTGGTTTTGGGGGAAGCAGCCGTAGGAATATCCTGGGAGCTCACTGGCAAGCCAGTCAAGCCAAATGAATGAGCTCCAGCTTCAGGGAGAGATTCTGCCTCCAAAAAATAAGGTGGAGAATGATCAAGAAAGATATATAATGATGGCCTTTGGTTTCCACATCATGTGCACCCATGCCTGGATATACATACATCCAGTGTGCAAGTGTGTGTGCACACTCCTTCACACACACACACAAGAGAAAGAGAGATAGGAGAGAGAGAGAGAGAGAGAGAGAGAGAGAGAGAGAGAGAGAGA